>RDPX01000067.1:1922185-1942279 GCA_003991215.1 Morbakka virulenta
ATATATATATATATATATATATATATATATATATATACGTGTGTGTGTGTATAGTAGTAATAGTAGTATAGTATACCAATGTTCACTAAGATTGCTCAATGTTTCCAGAGCGTTTATAAATCCAGTATAGTATACAAAATAACTAGACAAATTTAGCAGTTACTACTAGTTCCATATTTTCTTAACAATCTTCAAACTGCAGTTTAAGGATTGTTAAGAAAACATGAAACTGGTAGTAACTGCTAAATTTGTCTAGTTATTTTGTATACTATACTGGATTTATATATATATATATATGCAATGCTCACTGCGCATGCGTGGTTTGAGCACTTTGACAGGATCCCACAATAACTCTTTGAGCTGTGTTTGCTCCGGCAACATGGCCAGGGAGTTATGTCTCAGAAGCTCTGTGCTGCACTGATGAGCCCACAAAGGCCGAAACAGTACTGTCTGCAGATTGAGTTTATATATATGGTAATAGTAGTAAAGTATACCAATGCTCACTAAGAGTGCTCAATGTTTCCAGAGCGTTTATAAATAGAGTATAGTATACAAAATAACTAGACAAATTTAGCAGTTACTACTAGTTTCATATATATAATATAATAAATATAATATGTAATATATATATATATATATATATATATATATTACAGTCTTAACGATTTAAATCCGGCTAATTTCAAATTTATTGAATCATGTTTTTACCACCCTCATGGGTGATAAAATCATGTTTGCCTGTATATATATATATCTATATCGATTGACCATACACTTATATACACAGACATAATATATATATGTATACAGTGTTCAATAGCCGATTGGAAAGAAAAGTGTTAAAGTAGCAAAGGAATTACGAAGGGAAGTGCCGTATCCTTAAGACTTCAGTATAAGTGAAATAACAAGTTGCATGAAAAATTTATTTCATGTTTTAATACACTAATCACTACGTAAGGGATCCGAAATGGCATTACATAATACAACAGAGAAATGAAGAACCCTAATTAAATGTCTAGTTTATGTAGATGAGCTGAAACATACTTATTCATAATCATAACATAAAATGTATTAATTGGATAAGGTTAGTTATTATTATGAAACAGCTATCAAATGTAACTGAATTATAAACATTTTATAGTGTTTCTTGCCGCATAACTTTGTATTTACAGATGACTACAATAACCATATTTAATTGATCTGAATTGTCCTTATTCGTAATCATCACGTTTGATGTATTAATTCCATCAAATTACTTATTATTATGAAATAAGTATCAGGTATAACTTAATCATAAACATTTAATAGTTTTCCTTTGCAGGATAAATTTTTATTTGCAGATGACGTAGAATAATTTTTAAATATATCTTTTAATTTCAGAGAGTTGTAAAAGCTATTGAAGGTGTGGCAACGGACAGTAACGACAAACCTTACGATACAGTAAAAGTCGAAAATAGCGGTATTGATGAAGATAACAGGCCCATGGAAGTTGAGAGAGGACCTGCTTTCGACTAGAGATCGTCAAAAGTAATGGTATTATCAGATAAAACTTAACCAAATAAAAAAATCGGCAGTTTTTACGAAAACCTTAAGTTTGTAATGTTTTTAGTTATTTTCCGAGTTCCCCCTAAATAGAATCAAGTATGAAATACTTTTAACTAAAACAATAAATATTAAGTTAAACGCGCATACTCATACCTAATAATAGCATTCGGGACCACGTTAACACCGAATTAAACGTTTTAAAACTGGTGGTGTATGCGTACAACCATAGTTTCTGGTAATTTCTCGGCAGGCATAAAATTGGCTTTTACAGTACTTTGAAATAAAACTTGACGAACATCCTGAAGATCATATGTTATTCACATGAGCTTTATGTTCAAAGTGTTTTACTTTACTACTTTATCGAATTAATCCCCCCCCTGGGGATTTCTTGGGTGTTATGAAATTGAGGTCGCTATACCGTGTCAAATACTGGGGCTAGGAACAATGTTAAAGCGATATCTATAGCGCATCTGTAGCGCACCGATGCGATCACCAATTGTCACGATTTCTAAATGAAGATAAACTATTACATATTATTGAAATTAAAAGACTTTAAAATCGGTTTTGTGTGAATGAGTTCAGTGTTTTTAAATGTAGTTTAATCGTCTTAGGAGTTACCAGTACTGCTGAATTAAAATTATCACCTCTTTAGGAAATAAAGGCATTAGATTAAACTTCTTAAGTTGTACGTAGCACCAGTACCCTGTCGAAACATAGTTAAGAAATGGAAATGCGTGGTGTATGCTTGCGACCCTTAGCCATCACAATTTCAAGAGAAACCCAAGAGTGTTAGGTATTCAGTTCCTTACGAAAAAAAAGCAGTAAATTAATTCACAAAAATCAAGTAATATTTTATCACCTTATTACCTATGTTTTTTAGTAATCCTATCAGTACTACGTGATTAGTATTAAATTTTTTAAAGAATTTACCAATTCGTTAGAAAATGAAAAGAACTAATCAAACTCTCTTTATTAAAGAGGAGAAACAGAATCATATTAACAAGCCTGGCATTTTGAAATTTGTTCCCAATTAACCGTCAACCTTCAATAACAGTTCTTCAGGATAATTTGTTTAACATATTGTAAGGTAGCTATTGATCTTATAACTACCATTAACATCAGAGCAAAT
Source organism: Morbakka virulenta (assembly GCA_003991215.1). Taxonomy (NCBI): domain Eukaryota; kingdom Metazoa; phylum Cnidaria; class Cubozoa; order Carybdeida; family Carukiidae; genus Morbakka; species Morbakka virulenta. The sequence continues at coordinate 1,924,860 of RDPX01000067.1, forward strand.
TAAACGAAGGCAGTGGTCCACACTTCCTTTTACATCACCTTTTATACCATTTAACCATGTAACATAAGCCTCTTGAAGCAAGGTGACAAAAATTCAATTTTACTTGTTTTACTAAGATGAACGGATAGCTATCGAAGATTCTAATAGACTAGGGGATATTTTGACGGGAAAAGCTTAAATTTGTTTCCATGAACCCCCATTTGCTACTCGTAAATGGGTTAGTAAGATTGTAACGGCAGGATGTGCCAGCCAAAACAGCGGCAGAGGCCATAATCATGAACTAAGGAATGAGAAAGCATGACTTGAGCGAATTGTGAAAACTTGGTGTACGAAAATTAATCTGAAGTTGATTCTTAAATTTTTTGGTCAATAATCAAAGTGCCACCTGAAAATTGGTAATGCCGTAAGCAAATTTAGGGATTTTTTGTCTAATGTTTAATCTCTTAGTTACCAGTCTTTGATAAAATACCGTGTGAAATTACAACTGGTATAACTTTTACGCATCATGCGCATCATACCTTGAGTTGTCACTCTTAAAGACTTAAATCCAGATTCCTGTTGGTTATAAACTTGTAAGCCCCATACATTTGCTGGTAATTTTGTGCTTCTCTTTACCACTTTACAAATTCATACAAAATTCAATTAAAGCATGTGCTTTATTATAAAAGCGCATGATAAGAATACCCTTGACCGTCTTTTGGCTAAGATCAGTTTTTTGCCCTTTGTGTCCTTTACTGGAACTTGCGTTCTTGGTTCCTGCCAGCACTACTGGTTGATCTAGTCGGCTTGTACACCGATGCTAGGCCAACCAAGAAGAATTTCACTACTAGAGAGTGAACTTAGAGAGACGGCATGTGTGTACTGCTATCCATGGTGTATTGCACACTTTGTATCCATTTTCTCCGAATTATGTCTCCTCTACTCGTGCCTTTTAAAAATGGCATTTTGTGAAGGGCGATATAGCCCTACTGTTTACCAGGGGCTATCAATAAAAGACCTTGTACCATTATACTTGAAACTGTAAACTAAGATATTGCAGAAAATNGATGCGATCACCAATTGTCACGATTTCTAAATGAAGATAAACTATTACATATTATTGAAATTAAAAGACTTTAAAATCGGTTTTGTGTGAATGAGTTCAGTGTTTTTAAATGTAGTTTAATCGTCTTAGGAGTTACCAGTACTGCTGAATTAAAATTATCACCTCTTTAGGAAATAAAGGCATTAGATTAAACTTCTTAAGTTGTACGTAGCACCAGTACCCTGTCGAAACATAGTTAAGAAATGGAAATGCGTGGTCTATGCTTGCGACCCCCAGCCATCACAATTTCAAGAGAAACCCAAGAGTGTTAGGTATTCAGTTCCTTACGAAAAAAAAGCAGTAAATTAATTCACAAAAATCAAGTAATATTTTATCACCTTATTACCTATGTTTTTTAGTAATCCTATCAGTACTACGTGATTAGTATTAAATTTTTTAAAGAATTTACCAATTCGTTAGAAAATGAAAAGAACTAATCAAACTCTCTTTATTAAAGAGGAGAAACAGAATCATATTAACAAGCCTGGCATTTTGAAATTTGTTCCCAATTAACCGTCAACCTTCAATAACAGTTCTTCAGGATAATTTGTTTAAAAGATTGTAAGGTAGCTATTGATCTTATAACTACCATTAACATCAGAGCAAATTAAACGAAGGCAGTGGTCCACACTTCCTTTTACACCACCTTTTACACCATTTAACCATGTAACATAAGCCTCTTGAAGCAAGGTAAAATACCGTGTGAAAGTCAGATTACAACTGGTATAACTTTTACGCATCATGCGCATCATACCTTGAGTTGTCACTCTTAAAGAGTTAAATCCAGATTCCTGTTGTTATAAACTTGTAAGCACCATACATTTGCTGGTAATTTTGTGCTTCTCTTTACCACTTTACAAATTCATACAAAATTCAATTAAAGCATGTGCTTTATTATAAAAGCGCATGATAAGAATACCCTTGACCGTCTTTTGGCTAAGATCAGTTTTTTGCCCTTTGTGTCCTTTACTGGAACTTGCGTTCTTGGTTCCTGCCAGCACTACTGGTTGATCTAGTCGGCTTGTACACCGATGCTAGGCCAACCAAGAAGAATTTCACTACTAGAGAGTGAACTTAGAGAGACGGCATGTGTGTACTGCTATCCATGGTGTATTGCACACTTTGTATCCATTTTCTCCGAATTATGTCTCCTCTACTCGTGCCTTTTAAAAATGGCATTTTGTGAAGGGCGATATAGCCCTACTGTTTACCAGGGGCTATCAATAAAAGACCTTGTACCATTATACTTGAAACTGTAAACTAAGATATTGCAGAAAATGTTTTACTTTACAAATTTTTAATTTGAGGTAGCAATGTTTTCCAACTGATCCTTTTATACTTACTGTACAAGTTATAGGCTGACATCTTCTTTTCAAGGATTTCTTTAAGGAAAATTGAAAATTTGTAAAATAACATTAATATCCTTGATGCTAGCAGTTTTATAGACAGGAATAGCGAAATTACTTACATTTTTAAATAAGGTAAACTGTACCGGGTGAAATGAATCGGACACGCCCGTTCGAAAATTCATTCATGACATGGAATACACTTAACCTATTCACGTTTTGTATACTGGAGCAAGGAACCATCTAAATTAGTTTTAGGGTATCCAGTTAAAATAGCTCCGAGATTTATAACAAAAAAGATTTTTCTAGCATGTGCATTTCACCGGCCGTAAATTACACGAAAGATAACAGGGCAAAGCATGTAATTGTATGAGTAAATTGATTGAAATAATTATATTAGGATATATGTTTTTTTATTTGTCGAACGCTGACATGCTATCAGCTTAAGAACAAGTCAAGTGGGCCTTGCTTCTACTGATGAACGGTACACACCTATGAAAGCGTAACCTTGTTTTTACGAAGGGTAGTCAAGTATCTGTGGTTTATGTGCCCGAGACTCAGGTCATTTGCGTCGTCCATATATCAGAGTATGTGCAGTAAATTGTTCAAGGATTTGAAAAAGTGGGTTTGCAAGTTCTGTTTTGATCTTCACTTGAATTCATCAATTGTAGGAATTAAAATAGAACTAATTTTACAATCTTATAAGAGAAAAAAAACAAATGGAAAGCTCAAGATACTGATATAGAAGCTTGGCCATACATGTCATAAACTTTTTGTGAGGTATGTTTCGAGAGGTACTTCTCGTATTGTCAATTATCTTTTGAAACTTACGTAAGAAAACGCTTGACAAGCTCGTGATACGACAAAGCTATATCGATGGCTTCAACTGAGACTACGAAGTCAAGAAATTGCAAGATTATTAAACCTAATTTGCAGTGAATTAAATTTGAATTAGGTTAGAAACTACACAAGTAAACAGTGCGTTAAAAGAGTAAACTGGCATCGGTGAGCAAAAAAAAATAGAAGCAAAACCGATTAAAAAAGCATACGACTCAAGACAGGATAAAGCTCTCACAGCTATAACACCGAAATATTTGAATGTCTTGGTCCAAACATGTCTCAAAGCCACCTACCTCTAATTTTTACTGCTACATTTTATGTGGTATTTCTTTATCAATGGAAGTAGAGGTTTTAAAAGATTTCTTTCTCTTCAGTAATCGAAAGAAGGAGTTGGGAACAAATAACATCAATTGTTGATGGCATTTTAGCCTTTGGTGCTCCGATTCTGCTATCGACGCTAAGGTTACAACCAGATAACTTTAATAACTGAACCCTTCACTTATTTTCGACACGTTTTTCCGGATCCTTTTATGCTTATTTTCTTAGATGAGAAAAAGGGAATTTTTTTTCGTACATTCAGCAATTGCATTTTACTTATAAGCGGTGCAAATATACTGAACACGATTAGTTCCAAGGATTTGTAAGAGATGACTTGGGAGTAAAGTTTTTATCATCGTTGTAAAATACCGGATTTAAGGCATACTGCACAAACTCACGGGAAAATACCACACATACCGGCAATACCTGTTTGATTGAATAAGTGTGCGAAAAGGTTATAAAATTATCCTGAATGTTTTTTCCTGTTTCTGATCACGATTTTTATTACCAAAGCTAATTCATCAGTACTTATCATAAACTTATTGTTTTAAGATCTGCGCACAGCAGGCGATAAAGTTCTAAGATTAACACCTTAACAATCCTAAAATTTGAATTATCACAGATATTTTTTTTACTTTTTATCAAGATTTTTAGTGGATTTATGCCTGTGCATAGGTACGAAATTTGCCAGATAGCATGACTGCTTCGACCTTGACTACGTGATTTCAAATATCATTATATTAAAAAGGGACTTATTTTGGGTGTAACGAAATAGCCATATTTATAAGACAATTCCTGTACAATCCAAAACAACCTTTAACTTTTCAAGATTACGCTAATATGAATATGACAGCTATAATTATCCTAGAGCACGATACTCTTTTTTAAATATCACATTCACGATTTGTTTTTGGTATTTTACACTTACGAATTTTTGTTGTGATATTGTAAAGTATTACTGAACATAATCCATTACATCTTTGGGTAGCGATTATTTTCTATCTAAATAGAAAGATGTTTTCCTTACTATTTTCTGTAGTTTTAATTATTTTCTATCCTGAATTACTGCTGTTTTGCCTGAAAAATTTCGTATGCCACAAAATTGGAAGCGGCATCTCCATGATGTATAGACATGACCACACTGCAAAGACCAGTCTTTTCCTTGTGAATTAGTCTTGCACCTCCTATATGGTGTATTCTATTGCGTTTTTGGCGGTTTATTTGATAGCGCATGCCGCATTGGTACTTTGTCTTTTTTCTCCTTTGGATTTTCGGACAAGAAATAAACCTGCTATGCAGGACAGGCCTCACTGATACAAATTCTCCACACTGATTGATCTTCAGCTGGATGAGTTTTAACTTGTTTGATTCCAAACACAAATTGATTATATCCATTTAACGATTACAAAATCCTTTAAAGGTGCAAAATCTTTACTTTTAATTCAATTTAGATACTTTTTGTATTCCTAAAGTATAGTTATAAATAATACAGTGACTTAGTTGTAGAGCTATGGCATTTGGAATTCAACATATGTAAACTAACCTATTAGCAATTTGAAATTGTAATCAAAGGTGTTGGCATCTACACTGAATGCCGGACAATTCAGCCGCAATGGAGAAAAAGTTAGAGGCAACAGAAATGTGGTTTTATAGAAGAATGTTAAAAATATCATGGACAAAGATGGTTACGAACGACGAAGTCCTGCAGATATAGAGGGAGTGAGAACGTTGATGAAGAAACTTCGAAAGCGACAACTGGAATTCTTTGGCCACATTATGAGAAAAGAAAAATTAGAGAATCTCACCATCACGGGAAAAATAGAAGGCAGCAGAAGTAGAGGGCGTCATAGAACAACATTCTTAATTAGCGTAAGCAGTTGGATAAAGAAGGAAGTGTCGGCGGGGAGGGCAGCCGAGACTACAGAAGTAGAACTACTGAGAGCCACAAAAGACAAAAAACGTTGGAAAGCCATGATCGCCAACGTCATGAAATGACAGAGCACCCACCAACAGACCGACAGACAGGCATCTACACCTTACAATAGTTCTTCCTGTTTTGCATGAAAAGTGAAACAACAGAAAGGTCAACGTCCATCAGCAGAATATTTTTCTGTGGATAAGTAAAATCAGAAGATCTTTATCCCTGGATAAATAAATAATTCTGACAAAACAAGCAAAACATTGTTGCTATTTGGTAAAGAAAATTTTTGCACAGAGAAGTTCGAGCAAGATAAGATGAAAATATAAAGCAAGCTTAGATGTCAGTTCTACCAAATATCTTGATAATAAATAAGATAATCGCCATCATCAGAGTGATAACCTTTAGATAGTAAGGTCGGAATATTAAATTGTTTAAGAAACGTTTCTTCTTCTTCAAGTGTCGGGTCTGAAACAGACATTGACGGCCATACCACGCCAAATCTTCCTGTTGTCCGTATTCCTTATCAGCCGGCGTTTGTCAATGTTAAGAAATATTTACCGTCCTTTTTTATAATGGATACGCGTGAGCGTCTAGTCATTTTACTTACTAGCCTGGCTTACTTTTAAATATTAATGCAAAACTCAAAACATTCAAAAAGGACTCCCAGTGTGAACATTGAATTAACTACGAAGTTTGACAAGATTTAGAGAAAACGGAATTTAGATAGTAAAAACATTTTGTGGGTTGTGCAACCAAAATGTATTCACTATTTGGTCTGGAATTTTTAGAATTTAATAAATACACACTGGACATTATCGTATATTACTACGTATTTAAGAATATACCGATCCAATTGAAAAAAAAGTACATTACGTACATGATGGAGAAATTTGAATGTTCATTTAGAATAATAAGGTAGCTTATTGCTTTTACAAGAACAACCATAATTCTGACGGCAATAATATTACCCTGAATATTGGGTTGAAGGCAAATGCCGCGTCACTCCAAAAGGAACGAGTAGATCCTTTCGAGAATGACCAATACCAGATAGTGCGCAACAGCAAACTTAATCCGGTTACAAAACGTTTTCTGTGAAGACATGAATAGGATTTAAAAGATAGAAAGTCATACAAAAATCTCTTCGTTTTTGGTGACAAAACGACAACTTGGAAGAGGTATCTAAGAATGCATATAGTATCTTAAAATCCAGCGATATTACTATAACCTTTCGAAAATGAGACAAAAGCACGAAAAATGTAATTGATAAAGAATTAAGCTAAATATCGAATGTCTTAAATTTAGAGAAGTGCATTAAGAGTTTGGCAAAGTGTGAAGCCTTAATTACTTTAAAAGACCACAAACAAAACTTCTTGAGAGATGCTACGCGAGGGCCATTTAATCCAACCAATTATGAAATGGAAGGCATCGCGAATAAATTTTTGGAGGAAATTATCAAAACAATACAACTGACTTAACCAAAGGAGAAGCACTTTATCGATCGTGTGAAATTGGCCATTTTTCGACCCCCTCCCCCTTATTCGCACCTGTTCGCGAGCAAGTAGACCCCCGTGCGAATGTACGTTAAACTTTTTCTAACCGTCGTTGGTAGTTGCCATTTCGATAAATAAGTTAAAAATTGCCATTGGTTCTTCTTTTAAAGCTCACGTGCTTAAATTAGAAAAGTAAAAAAATGGACGCCAGGCTATTTTTGTGAGAAATGAAAGCAATTATAATTAGATACAAGCCAAATACGAACGAAAGGAATGACACTGAAAACAAACAATAAACGTGTAAAAACAGATAAGAATCATTACACCTGCAAACCTGTCTTTCCCTGTAACTACTTTGTGGAAACGGTATGCAAAAATTTTTTTAAACAAAATTTCTCGTATTTAAAGCTGGCGAGTCAACAGCAGGCTACAAACTACGCATATACTTTTGACTGTATGATGGAAAAGTTAAGACTAGATAACTCAACAATGAAAAATCTTTTCAAAAGTTTTCTAAAACGAAACCAAGCATACAATATAATTATACTTGGTTTTTTAAAAACACTGGCATTGATTTTACCAGTACTTAAAGGATAGCAGACCGACTTCCATGTTGGCACGCTTTGCAAGAAACAAGCACAGACCTAAAGCATCGTGGATAGAATTGTTAAAAATGAGAGTTACCTCGACTTCAAATCCATTCTTGTTACATTCTTGTTGTTTATTTCAAGGAATGGAAAATGCATTTTTTATTGGAAAAGTGTTTTAGCTTTGAAGTCAGGAGGGTGATGAAGAAAATACTAGACTTCGCTCACCCCTGTTTGTATTTAAGTATACATGGCTATATTTCCAAAAATGATGTCATCTTGCAGACCTTGGGAAGAGCTTTAAAACGAGGTATCACACTATCACATTATCACTATCACATTAGCTACCTTTCACGAACAATCAAAGCGTAGGCTTTAATTGTTTGTGAAAAGTAGAAAATGGCCACACGTGTCCCTTGGAAATGAGACCGTAGATTCGTATATCAAAATGAGTAGTAGTAGTAGTAGTAGTAGTAGTAGTAGTAGTAGTAGTTTTTTTATGAGCAATAACATTTAAATTTTGGAGGAATCTAAGATGCTTAGGTAAAATTTTAATTTTTATGCATTGATTTAATGTGGAATGGCCGAACTCTTTGAATACGTGCATGTAAACAGAATTACAAATAAAAATCCAGGTTATGGTCCACAACTATTTTGGAGTTCACGAATATGATGACTGGAAAAAAAATTGCTTGAGACCTCTTTTCTATACGACACAGTGAGTGCTTGTCAGAGAGAACCAGAGTTTGCAACACATTGGAAGATCTCTATATCCTCGAATGATTTTATATGTACTCCAATTTAGNGTAGTAGTAGTTTTTTTATGAGCAATAACATTTAAATTTTGGAGGAATCTAAGATGCTTAGGTAAAATTTTAATTTTTATGCATTGATTTAATGTGGAATGGCCGAACTCTTTGAATACGTGCATGTAAACAGAATTACAAATAAAAATCCAGGTTATGGTCCACAACTATTTTGGAGTTCACGAATATGATGACTGGAAAAAAAATTGCTTGAGACCTCTTTTCTATACGACACAGTGAGTGCTTGTCAGAGAGAACCAGAGTTTGCAACACATTGGAAGATCTCTATATCCTCGAATGATTTTATATGTACTCCAATTTAGAATCCTACGTGTATACAAAGGAATTTATGCACGACAAATTCATATATTTAGTTTATAACTTTGATTGTGCTTTGATTCTTAAAGCTTTTTACAGACTTGATCTTTGTCTCACCTGTGATATTGAAGGATTTGTAGAGTATATATCTAAAGTGAGGAATTTGACTTTGGCAAAACCAACTCTTAGAACGCCTTGTGCTGCTTCTTTCAATATAGCACTTACAATAGAAATGAATTTGTCTAGAACAGTGTAAAGGAAAACTTGTCAACTGCGAAATTGAAGTATATACAACCCAACACCACCGGAAGCAACAGCGCCGAAAGTTTTGCTTTTGCCATGTTTAGGACGTAGCCCAGAAAACCAATAAATACAGACCGGACCAAAGGTAGTTGAAAGGCGCTTATTTCACATTGGGAAGCGAACTTTAGCACAAATCTGTGCCTCTGACTGTACTAGAATTGCTGCATGTGCATTTGATAGCGTTAACCATATGTCATGGAACACCACATCGACATAGAATAGTTTGATTGAAAGGTCTATTTATCAAAAAATTCCATTTCTTAAATCTACTGAAGCCAAAATTACATATTGTTTTTGGTAACTTACGTAGAGCTGTTTCAAAATAGAGATTTTTTAGCAAAGCATCTGCCTTTTCGTCAATCGTGAGTGACTTATTCAATTTTTAGTTTAACGTTTTAATTTACTTTTAATTGAGGTGGCTGCATATTTTCAAAATATTGACCTTGGAGCCTGTCTTCTGGAAATAAAAATGCTAGTTATTTTAACAATTTGAATGACAAGAATTTTCTTCCACTGAATTCATGCTATATTGGCATTCAAGATAAGGTTGAAAATCCGGGACATAAATCTGGCAGTGGCTTGGCCTCTGTGTAGGGTTTGACTGTAATCACGTAGTCTCTTGGTTCCTTTTTGCATCTTCAAGTAGTTAACAACCCTTTTGCCATTTGCAATTGAAAACTAAATAGTATAAATTAAAGAAAAGAAAGGAGTGGCATGTGTGTAAAAACAGCATACCATGACCATCTCTTCACTTTTTTACTGAATTCGGAACACGAGTAGCCTAATCGCTAATACACCTTTTACGGCTGCCAGTTGCCTCCGTTTTCCTTACAAACTCCACAAGCATGCAGGGTATGTTTCTATTACTGTCAGGGTGCAGACGCCCTGCATCTCAATGTCTGTAGCCCGAAAAGTGACCCAGAAAATAAATTACCTACTACTACTACTACTACTGCTACTACTACTACTACCACTGCTACTTCTACTACTACTACTACTGTTACTACTACTACTACTACTACTACTACTACTACTACTACTACTACTACTGTTACTACTACTACTACTACTACTACTACTACTACTACTACCACTGCTACTTCTACTTGCACTATTACTACTCTACTACTACTGCTACTTCTACTACTACTACAACCACTACTAGTCTACTACTGCTACTACTACTATTACTACTACTACTACTACTATTATTACTACTATTTCTGCTACTACTACAACTACTACAACTACTACTACTACTACTACTACTACTACTACTACTACTACTACTACTACTACTACTACTGTTATTATTCTATTACTCTATTACTACATATAGTGTCGATTCAATGTCAGAGAAATTTGAGTTGCTGTACTTCTATTCCTTGGAGATAATAGTGATTGCTTATCGAGTAGCAGAAACGCCAGGTAAGTCGACCAGAAATACAGCTGATAAAACACAAGAAAATTTGGATTGTTTCAGTTATTTAGAATATACCCTACAAAAAAGGTATAAAATTTCCCCAAAAAACAAAGTCAAAAATGTCTATTCCCTAAAGCTCCCCAATGCTAAAATTAAGTAAAGTCTATTATTTATCTTCTTACTTAAGGAAGTGTCTTATTTGCATTATCAGTGATCACAAAATAACGCAACTACTGGAATGCTCCCAGATTTCAACATCTTGGTTTTTTTTAATGCAAACCATATCAACTAAGCTCCAAATATAAAATTTACCAGGAGCGTCTAAGCGTCTAGAATACACAAAGTTACTGACGTTTGTAACGTTATAGAAAATTAAGGCGAGTGTCATTGTCACAGTCCGACTCAAGACTCTTAAAGAAAAGCTTGTCGTGATGGGTTTGTCTTGATTGTAACGGTGCAGAGCTATATCGGCTGTATTTATCACTATATTGTTGTTCTTAACACAGAGAAAAAACAACTTGCTCCTTCGTTCCACTTCCATTCGCATTTATTAATCTTGTAGGGGTTACCGTCGTGAGGCATTGTTTGCTTTCCAGTCCTCTCCCTGTCATGGACATGGTTGACACAATGTCTACACCAACATACAGCACAAGGGCTTATAAAGCGGCCTTGATAAGTTTTCTTTTCTACTAGGTTTTCTGTTGTAACGATGACATTGTCTTATAATCTTCCTATTATTGTTAACTTAGTGTGAACTACTTGTATTTCTATCTGCAGCGTTCAATTAAAAAAACCCGCTAAAAACCTTATGTGTATCATCACCAAATTTTGGGCATCTATTTACAGTTAAAACATTAAGAGTGCTTTTGCCAAATAATAACTTTTTTTAACATTGTGGAAACCCATTATTATACCTCTCCCTTATGCCTAAACCATAAATGTTTGTTGGCATCTACATGGAGTAGTCCAAGAACAGTGAAAGTTGCCTTTCTTTTCAGGTCTTGAGGTTACCGTAACGGTGACTCGCATGTGCACGAAAATAACTTTTGAAGCCGCAATGTTTTTCGAACTATGAAACTATGTCAATTAAATAATACAAAGACTGTTTTCGTATGACAAATAAAAGAGTTCTTTACACCTACACAGGGTGGCTACCAAGTAAAATGGACATCATACAGTACATGTCGTATGGCACTTATTCCAGTATACTGGTTTTAACTATCTCCTGTCGCTACCCATATTATCAAACCCTCACGTCTCAAACAACTAAGGGTGGAAAGAATTGTTGATACTGCAGGCGAAATGATAAGTTCATCAAAAATTTTCATGGAAGGATTTTGAAAATACCAGTACATAATACATTCTAAAACCAGTTGATATTCAGTATACTGTCCAGTACATTTTCACTAAAGTTCACTCCAGTACATTCCAGAACCAGTAGACACCCTACTACATGTTTTCCGCAAATAATTTAGCAACTTCAAAAGGCGAAGTAAAAAAGTTTCCCCAAAACAAGTAGCAAGATCACCGGAGGGGATGGGGAGACAATGGTCGTACTTGCAATATGGCAGCCTAAAGGAGGTTGTCCAGGCACTTTGGGATACTATTCAGGTCTGGGGAAAAGTATTCTGTTGTAGGGTTCCACAGTACTGCTGAACATCCAGCGTTCGTGATGCTTGCCTTGCATTTCCCGTTATTAAATGAGATATCAAGAGATTCCAAATCTTTCACCATGGGTAAGCTACTTCAAAGTGCTCATCATCTTTTTGTGTAGAACAGATTGTTGACATAATATTAAGCTACCCTGTTTTGGTCTTCTTATCGTAATATCGTGATTATGAATAATGTAGTGGATAGTGTACTGCTTTGGAAGAGTTATCTTTGCTTCCCTTGATCTCGGAGCAGAAATAAATTACTAACGTTACAGAAAAAAATATGAAGATAGACTGCCACAGAAACAAAGGTAATTAAATAAAGCTAAGGTGTTAAAAAAGATGCCCTGATATAAAAATTGCAGTGTTTTTGCGACCCACATCCTTCTTAATCTACATCCTGGTAATAAAACTCTTCAACATGATGGTGGGGCATAAAATTGGATAACAGTGGCGTGTTGGGAGATTCCATGAAACAGGCTACTAATACTGAACAGGAAAAAGCAACACAAGAGTAAAACAAACTCGTTAATGACACATGATAAATGCGGTAAACCAATGAATAATTGAAGATCAGATATCAAATCGCAAAACATGACAATGCTAATAAATGCAACTTCATTAGCGCATACCGAAGTACAAAAGTACTTTGAATAGAATTGAAGAGCAGCGAGTATCTGTGGAAAATAAACTCGAATCAAACTAGCGATTTTACATATGGAATGTGGATAAAGAATATTACGGTATCCCCCTGAAAGAAAACCACAACATAACAAGCAAGGACTACGACGTTTACATTTAGAAATGACCTGGCAAATATGTACGCGCTTTAATTTCTGATTTTTGACGTGGAATATGTCATTTCGTTGATGTTATGAGTGGATAAAGCATAAATAAACCGAGTCAAAGTGCTAGGTCAGTGCGATAGGTTATCCAATTTCGTTGGCAGGTCCGTGGATTACCTGAACTTCTTATATGATTTTTCTGGCAATGGAGGTGGCAGGTCTTCAATTACCAGTGCTCTAGAAGCACCAACCTGTGATGAACAAATTACGGAAAAAAATAAACTTAGTAGATTTCTTTGAAAATATTAGCAAGAAAGGTTTGGGAACGAATGATAACACTTTTGTCATCACTGGACTCAGCCTGCAATGGTTGATCAATAGTTCTTTACGTGCTTCTCTGCTCTAAAGATGCGGGTTTGCTCTTTTCTGGTGAAGCATCGTATAGTATAACAATAGTGGTGTTACATAATTATGATGAAAATATGCTCGTAAATAAACAATGCTCGCAAATAAACATTCTATGTACACTTGGTGGTCATAGTTAAATGGTTTTAGTCTCTTCTTCATGTTAAAAATGCTCTTTGCATTGTACAATATACTATCAAATAGTTATCAAGTGTTTTAGTTACTGTAAACTACATTCATGTCAAAAATACACTATGTCAATAAATGCATCTCTTCGATCATCCGAAGGTTCGTACCACTATAATTAATGTTTTAAAATCAACAAGCGTCCTCAGAAAAGAAGAAGTACAGAAACTTGAACCAAAAAATAAAAATCAACCGAGGTCAAACTATGTAGTCAAGCAAACATTTGGCAAAAGTGCAGGAGACGAAAATGTTAATCGTCTTGACATTGCATTTTAACATGAATTCTGATTAGCGTCATTCTCGTTTTTTTGCATATTTTAAGTGCACTATGCACACCAATTATAATTTAATAAACAATTCACACAATTCAGGATAAATATCGTTGGCTCATTGTGGGCTATAAAAATAATGATAATAAACAATAACATTGTTTATGTCCTAATTAATTACAATATATTGTATATTGGATTGCAAGTGGCATCTCTAAGATTCACAAGATCGATTTAGGGTAAGAACTATGTTACCAATAAGTTAACAATGCGATATATATAAATATATATTGCCTTCTTCCTGTCATTGTCACTGTGTCTTAGAAATTTTCAAACTTTTTCAATTAGGAATTTCAATCACCATGTTACAATAAACAATTCTTACAAACACAATCCACTCATTACAAGGATGCACATAAGTTCAACACAAAAATCTACCGCTGTTGCCGACCTTTTGTCACTGTAATGTTACTACATCAAATAAAGCTTGTCTAGCATAACTTTATTATAATTCCCTTTTTGCTTCAGTAACAGTATAATAGTATATTTTTTAGAAATCTTAAAACATATTTTCAAAAATTGGTCCTTTCCTATCGTGGTGACGAAAATGTGTGATAAGAAAAAATGGAACATCAAACCATTTCAAACCATTACAGTTGTGACCATTCATTTGGTTACAAGAATAGAGTATATAGTAATAGTAGTAGTAGTAGTAGTAGTAGTAGTAGTAGTAGTAGTAGTAGTAGCAGCAGCTGCAGTAGTAGTAGTAGTAGTAGTTGCAGAAGCAGTAGTAGTAGTAGTAATAGTAGTAGTAGTAGTAGTAGTTGCAGAAGCAGTAGTAGTAGTAGTAGTAGTAGTAGTAGTAGTAGTAGTAGTAGTAGTAGTAGTAGTAGTAGTAGTAGTAGTAGTTGCAGAAGCAGTAGTAGTAGTAGTAATAGTAGTAGTAGTAGTAGTAGTAGTAGTAGTAGTAGTAGTAGTAGTAGTTGCAGAAGTAGTAGTAGTAGTAGTAGTAGTAGTAGTAGTAGTAGTAGTAGTAGTAGTAATAGTAGTAGTAGCAGCAGGTAGAGGAGGCGGGGGAGAAGGTGGTAGTTTGAGTAGTAGATGGGGGTAGTGGTGGAGGAGGAGGTGGCCGAGGAGAAGGACGTGGAGGTGGATGAGGAGCAGCAGGCGAACCAGCATTTCTACTGGGAAATGAATAAAGAGTTGCACTGTAATGCCAACACCTGAGAAAAGCAGCGATTAGGACTTGCCTGTAGAATTTGTATTGAACTACTGGGATTCAGTATGCAACCAGGGTGGTTTGAGTTAGGCCTTAGTTCTGTTATTCGTTTTCAATTTGCACAAAAACATAGTTACATCATGGTGTAACTTATTACCCTTAAATCAATGAATGTAAATGGCAATACCACAATTGCAATCCTGTACAGTATAAGTGAGAGACATCCATGTCAGTCCAATTGATTGAAAAGTTAACTCTAATTTCTAAATTCATTTAAATATGCAAATACTGGGCAATTTCTAAAACCTACTGAAAAGCATTAATCCATAAACTGAAAAGTGCAAAAGATGTGCAAAAAACCTAGTAAAACATAGTGCAACATTCAAGACTTTTGCATGTATAATAAGTCAATCCTTGTGCATTCCACCACAAATATTACTTGCCCAAGTAACGCTCCAGCTTCTCGACTTTTATTAAAAATTTCTGCCTTCTATGACACTGTGTAACTTACACCAAAGTGCAAGAATGGTGGTTATTATTCTAGAATTAAAATATTTAGGAAGAATAGTACCCATCACGCTTAAAAAACTGAATTTGTGTTCCACACAATTAAAGGCAGTGCCTTTTAATGACGATAAGTTTGCATTTAAATTGAACAAAGTAAAAGGAAAAGATTCAAATTTATCAATGACAACAATAACAGGTATCAAAGAGAAAAAAAAAATCCCTAAGGAAAAAGCATTGTAAAAAATTCGGTATCCTTAATAGCAGCATATTCTGTACAAGGTCGATTAGAAGAATGTAGGTAAGGCTTCTGGAGAGACAAAGAGTAATATCGAAGAAAGCTCTGCCTGTCATCAGATGTTACATCTGGTCTGCCTGTCATCAGATGTTACATCTAATCGGTCTGTCGGTCATCAGATGTTACATCTGGTAGGTCTGTCAGTCATCAGATGTTACATCTGGTCGGTCTGTCAGTCATCAGATGTTACATCTAATCGGTCTGTCTGTCATCAGATGTTACATCTGGTCGGTCTGTCAGTCATCAAATGTTACATCTAGTCTGTCTGTCTGTCATAAGATGTTACATCTGATTTGTTTCCTTTATTTGAATCAGGAAGTCTTGAGATAAAATCAAGAAGTTGTACAAGAGAGAAGTTGAAAATAAGTTCTCAAGGTCAAGGATTCTAATTGGGTCTGTCAACCTAAGTAAAATATTCCACGAAACAGATAGAATGCTTTTGATGTGTTTTCTGAATTATGATAAGGGGAAACAACTTCTGGGCAGTTCAGCAGTTTCTTTAGACTACATTTGTACAACATATTTTGTACAACGCATTACATCAAATCAGACAGGACTTTGCAATACGATACATACACAATACCAAGAGCTTTTTATAGGGAAAAGTTATTAATTATAAGGTATATGAAGAGAAAAAGAAATAAAGTAGAAAGGATTATAGTTTATAGTAATAAGTTATGTAGCCATTACATTGCTAAAAATACCCGTCTATGAAACCTTTGAAAAATAAAAAAAACCCAGCTTAAATACAACAGTAAATGAGTAAAAAAAATTACACAACATTTTATGTGCAATGCCAAAAAACTTTCGTAGGTTTCCAAAAATACATTCCTTTCAGGAAGTTACACAGTCACAGGTCCCTGCACAAAAATGGCAAAGAGCATTGTCATTACAAGCACTTAAAATATGTTAAGATATCAGAAGATCATTCTTTTTTAAGAAAGTTATATCCACAACGGAAAATATTCCTTTCTCATAACAGATTTGGAGACTGAATATACTGTAAAGTATTACGTGGGATGCAATGAAACCATTGCATATACTGTGAGTTGAAACTCCAACACTGAACTTACTGTACAAAACATTAACCAATAATATGAATGGTATTGGAAATGTTTTTCAACTTACAAGCCTTGCTTTTTGTATTGACACAATGATCACTTGCTACTTACAAATGCCGTCACGTGTCGTAATTTTTTACAAACAAGTAACAATTAAAGCATTTCTTTTCAATATAAATGCCAAAACTCCTCCATGTTTCCTCCAAAAATTTAGATGGGGAATTCCTTGTCTAACAGGCTACTGTTGGCCAATCCTATAAGAGAGGCACGCAATAAAGCCCAAACAACAAACGATTAAAATAGAAATAACTGATGATTAATTCGTCATTAATATATTAATATCTAACGTTTGTTATGATTGACCATTCCCAGTTCAAATCGAAACAGAATCCTACCTTTAGATCCTTGATATCTCCATAAAGCTCAAAATAGTCTGCTTGGTCTTCAAATTCCTAAAAAATTAATAAAAATGATGAATATACATATATAATATAATATAATATAATATAATATAATATAATATAATATAATATAATATAACATAATATAATGTAATATAATATAATATAATATAATATAATATAATATAATATAATATAATATAA
>RDPX01000067.1:2066717-2133476 GCA_003991215.1 Morbakka virulenta
TTTTTTTGTTTGATACATTTACCTTCTTTTTGCATTGGTTTCACGTGATTAGGGTAAGTGAACTTGATCATTCTTGCATTAAAACAACTTTACTTCTTTAAACATTTTCAGAGATACATTTCACTTTTTCCAATGTAGGTTAGGTTTCTGAAATATATTAAACCAAGAAATAGACGTCCACATTAAAGTGTGAAACGTCTTCAAACGAGCCTTCCAAAACTGAAACGTGTACCATCCAACTTATTCCTAGTATTAATGCACATAAAATAGAAAATTTATGTTATAAAATGTACATTAATATTAGGGTGGGCTTTGAACTATCATGCTGGAAAATAAAGCAAAACAACATTGCAATCAACAAATCACAACAAAATGGCGAGTTATACACTCTTTAACTTTCTGTACTTTTGTTTCTATTTTCTGCAAACGTAAGTCATTCTTAACAAATTCTGTTTCATACACTTTTTGATATCATCAGCAATTTTGAGAAAAACTCTGTTTTAAGGCTCTGATTTTCCCCGCCTTTATGTCCTGTAGTAAGTTGTTCTCGCTCGCTTCGTTCGCCCGAACAATAATTTACATTTTTCTAAACTCCTTTTAATTGGTGGACACCTATATCTGAGGCATTTCAAGACAATGTTTCTCTGGTTGAGATATATTAAATGGTATTCCCCTTTGTATTTCCGCCTCTCTGTCTCTGTCTCTGTCTCTGTCTCTGTCTCTTTGTGTGTGTTTCCGTGTGTCTCTCTGTTTCTTTCTCTTTTTTCTCCTTTTTTCCCCTCGTGTACCAATCAATTATACCTGGCTGTTTTTTACTTAACAAAAATTTAGATTTCCTAAGCATAATTTGCAGATTTTGTGTTGTCGTCTCTGCATAGATGTTTTGAGTAAACCAAGGAAGTTATCCTAAAAATTATTACAGTTTTGACATTGGAACATAAAATAAGTGCAGATCAGGCAATGCTGCCTGATGTTCGAAATACCTTGAAACTATCACTTGCAATAACAACTCGTATTCTTCATGTTTCACCTTTTGTGTAATTCTCTGTGATACTACTCATAGAGCACGTCTTGTTATTAATACCAGATATTTATCACAAATGTATATCTTTTAATGGAAAATAAATACCCCCCATTTATTTCCTTAAATTAATTTTTGTTTTCATTGAGATTTTTTTCCTATTTCAAAGGAAAGACCTGAATATGAGGGAAAGCACAGGTTGTATAGCATTTTGTGGTCAATTTGAAAATTGTTTATTTTGATATGATAAAAAATAGTCGAGAAACTAGCAAGGTAGATCTATTTAAAAGGATAGGTATTTCGATGTTTGGTAAATGTGAGCATAAGGCAAGCTAAAATTAAATATCTAGTTTGATAGCTTTGATTTTTTCTTTTTTTTTTAATCAGAAAACTATTTGTTTCGTTAATTTAAGAAATTTACACAAAAAACCAATTTTGCTTCTGCACTCCTTTCCTGAAGAAACGATCTGAAAAATATTATTTATGCCTTGAACGTATTAATTTTATTGACATTGAACACATTAATACTATCTTGTTTTGGTAGTTATGGACTATTAGAACGAATATTTAGATCAATATTACTTATTGTTCATTGACTACTGTTCTACTCTAAATAAAATATATTATTAGATCTTTTTGATTTAGCACATAACGTTGGTTTGTTTATTTCAGTCGTATCAGTCTGTAATAAAGCTTGGTCGTATCACTTAGATACTCTCAATGTTGAAAGACCATAAATAAGTTCTGAAGAATAGTCTCGATCTAGTTAATAGTTACTGGTTGCATTTAAGTAAGCCTAATGTTAAATGTTATTGATATATTTTGAAAATAATCTTGGAGTGTGCCTATCAAGAATAAGACTGGTAAAAAAAGAAGCAGAATGTTTTCCGTATGGATACTAAGAAGGTACAAGCATTGGTTAAATGGAAAGGATATGACAATAGTTTTACTTCTTGGATACTTATAAATGATTTAAATAAAATTTTTAAAAAATGGCCTAAAGAATAACTATATATCTATAAACAGTATGAAGATTTTATTAGAAACTTCAAAAGTTAGGGGACAAGAAATAGATACTATCAGTAATGAGAATTAATTTGTAATTATTGTCAACTTGAAATACCTACTCAAATATTAGTCACTTGAACTGGTAAGTATCTAAATTATTAAATGTGATATTTGTGCAATGAACATGCATAATTTTATGATAATTTGAGGTCTTATCAAAAGGATAAAGATAACATTATTTATCTTATAAAAAGTGACTGATTTAAAAGATAAAAAAGGTGTTTCAAAAAAATATTGAGATATTATAACAGTTTAACAAAATCTTATATATATAATATTTTGAATTAATATATTATATATTTGTTTTTTATTTAATAATAGTCGAAAATTGATTTGCTTTTGGCTTTTTATTTATTTACATTTCTTGTTGTGTAAAAATGTCTAACTTTTATTTAAAGTTTTAATACATTTCGATCAAAAAAATTCTCTGTTTTGCTATCCTTTTATAGTATCTCGTCGGTTATTTAATTTTTCTTTATTTGTTGAAAATCTTGTTCTTTTATCATCAAGATAAAGATTTTAGTAATTCTGAAGGTAAATCAACTTTTTAAATATACTCACGTTTATTATAACATCTATTTTGTTTACTCATATATGATTTATAATAAACACTATCACAAATATATTTTATAATTTCTACATTAATATTAAGATTTTTTAATGTGGAATATGGAATATTATAATAAGTAACTTCTTTACTTTTCAAATTAAAAGCTTTGATGAATTTATATATTGTTATGTATGTATGTATATTATTGGTATGGTCTATTACTTTTATGATACCATTAAAATACCATTAATTTTACAATACCGTTATTATAATACCATTAAAAGATTCAATACTAAACCTTTGTACATAATATATTTTTTCTAATTTGCTAACCTGCTTTCTGACAAAGCATATAATATAACCATTACGTTAAGTTTCGCCTAAAACGTGTTTTCAGACAATATTGCCAAGCTCATAGCTTGCTCATAAATTATATATAGGATGAACACGATTTATTATTTTATTTATTGAACTTTTACTCATATAATATAAAGAAGAACATAAATATTTCTTCAAATCAAAATTCATTGTATAGTTTATTTAAAGAAATGTATATGGTATGTAGCATAGATTCAGAAAAATCTAACTATAATTAAAAAAAACCCTTAATAAAATAACTAAATTTGGGCTTATCAATATGTTTTTGAAACAGGTTGAGCAAAGCATAAATAAAACAGGTAAACCAAAATTAGCTTAAAAAATCAACGACTCAGCAACAATCAGCTGATTAAATTAAAAATTTATAAATGAAATAAACAGATCGGAATCTGAGATTAAAGGAATTAATTTAAATATGGATTAAATAGAAATAGAAAGAGAATCATAATAAATGTCTAAATTTAACGGATGAATTTATTGATAAAAATATTATTCGAAATTAACAATTAAGAAATATTTTGTTAGCAAATTTTAAGTAAAAAAGGTCTTTTGTACAGCTTTTTTAAATCGTATTGAAACAATAATAGATGAAAAGGAAGCTATTTCTATTTCACGTAAAGCACATATCAATTCAGGAGAAATACATTTTAAAATCTTAATATTTATCATAAAAGCGAATGGAAAAAATCTGCAAATTATAAAGGTAAAAAGGATATTCGTCCCAAAAATGACGAATATTATATGAGTCTGGAAAAAGTTTTTTCTCAATAAAAATTAATAAAGCATAGACATATGATTGTAAAAAAATTATGTTCCTTTTCATACAAATATACTTAAAGAAGCGTATAAAAATCTGTATGATATTTATAAATATGCTATGTTTATTTTTCTTATAAATAAATTTACAATTTCTTCGTGTCAATTTCTAATTGTACTTAGTTGTCAAATAATTATACTTAAAAAGAGTAATTTTAATCATCATAAAATGGGAAGAATAAAATTAGAATCATACTTGTTAAAAAAAGAGAAATTGATAAAGAGCTATGGTAGAAATACATGTGTTGTTGATGATGTATTGAGTTAGGTAGGTGAAAGGAATGATTTTACAACATATACGTATGAGAAATTAAAGGATGAAGTTATAAATATGTACCTAAATGTGATATGATATATACACAAGAGTTAATTAATTGGGCGAAAGAATGTCATAATAATATATCGATAAATGCATTTGATAGCAGGTATAAAAAAATGCTAAACATTTATCCTTAAGAGGACATACGGAATATATATTTATGTAAATTGTTAATGATAATCATTGCTTTCCAATAACTGATAAAAAAATAAAAATTATTGCAAGTAAAACAAACCAAAGGTTTTGTGATGATCTTTCAAAATAAATGTTAGATCTGAAATGGACTAGAAAACAAGAAAATGTTACAAAGATTGAATCGATTGAAGATTCTTCTACTATTGATAAGGAGAATCATATAATTGTTATTAGTAGTAAGATTACTAGGAGAGACCTAGACTTTTCAAAAACTTCCGAAAAATCTCCCGAATTTCAACACCTTCTAAAAAGCCAAAAGTCCAGAGAAATTACGGCATTTTAAAATCTCCGATAAATTACACAAATTTTACTACCTCTAAAATCTCTGTAAAAATACGCAAGTTTACTAGCTCAAAATCTTCGTGAAATTATGTAAGTTTTATTACCCGAAATCACCGTGAAAATACGACTAGTTATCATACTGCTTTATCGCAGTTTTAGTTATCATACTGCTCATATTGATATCTTATATATACGTATTATACCTTATTTATATGTATGTACTGACACCTTATACATGTATATACATATTGTATATGTATATTATTTATATATATTGAGATCTTTATATATATACGTATTATACTTTATTTATATACTGCTCATATTGACACCTTATATATACGTATTATACCTTATTTATATGTACTGACACCTTATACATGTACATACTGTATATATTATATATGTATATTATTTATATATATTGAGGTCTTTATATACGTATTATACTTTATTTATATACTGTATACTCTTACCTTATATATTTTATATATATTAACATTTTATATATTAATACATGTATGTCATGTATATCTGTACATATATTGTATATATACTTATCATTATTATACTGTTAATATTTATGTACATGTATTGGGGCATTGTTAGGGTACATGTTTACATGTATATAAGGTACATACACATACATGTATATTAACATCTTGACGGGTACATGTTTACATGTATATATTAGTTATTATTTTAAAAATTTTGATTTAAAAATTTATTAACAACGTAATTAAAGATCTTCGTCAGACATGTCATTTGCTGCAGGTACACAATTTTGTGGTCTCGGCACTGGTAAAGTTGAACCTGAAATCATACAAATATTTTAGCATTTACTGCGATGTTTGATCTGAAATTCTCTAAGTATCAGAATGTCTGCTGGCAATTAACTTTTCCATACTTAGTAAAAATACTAGCTGGTATGTTAGCATCGAGTAGCATTTACTGCAATGTTTGATCTGAAATTCTCTAAGTATCAGAATGTCTGCTGGCAATTAACTTTCCCATACTTAGTAAAAATACTAACTGGTATGTTAGCATCGAGTATTATTTACTGCAATGTTTGATCTGAAATTCTCTAAGTATCAGAATGTCTGCTGGCAATTAACTTTCCCATACTTAGTAAAAATACTAACTGGTATGTTAGCATCGAGTAGCATTTACTGCGATGTTTGATCTGAAATTCTCTAAGTATCAGAATGTCTGCTGGCAATTAACTTTCCCATACTTAGTAAAAATACTAGCTGGTATGTTAGCATCGAGTAGCATTTACTGCGATGTTTGATCTGAAATTCTCTAAGTATCAGAATGTCTGCTGGCAATTAACTTTCCCATACTTAGTAAAAATACTAGCTGGTATGTTAGCATCGAGTAGCATTTACTGCGATGTTTGATCTGAAATTCTCTAAGTATCAGAATGTCTGCTGGCAATTAACTTTCCCATACTTAGTAAAAATACTAGCTGGTATGTTAGCATCGAGTAGCATTTACTGCGATGTTTGATCTAAAATTCTCTAAGTATCAGAATGTCTGCTGGCAATTAACTTTCCCATACTTAGTAAAAATACTAGCTGGTATGTTAGCATCGAGTAGCATTTACTGCGATGTTTGATCTGAAATTCTCTAAGTATCAGAATGTCTGCTGGCAATTAACTTTCCCATACTTAGTAAAAATACTAACTGGTATGTTAGCATCGAGTAGCATTTACTGCGATGTTTGATCTAAAATTCTCTAAGTATCAGAATGTCTGCTGGCAATTAACTTTCCCATACTTAGTAAAAATACTAGCTGGTATGTTAGCATCGAGTAGCATTTACTGCGATGTTTGATCTGAAATTCTCTAAGTATCAGAATGTCTGCTGGCAATTAACTTTCCCATACTTAGTAAAAATACTAACTGGTATGTTAGCATCGAGTAGCATTTACTGCGATGTTTGATCTAAAATTCTCTAAGTATCAGAATGTCTGCTGGCAATTAACTTTCCCATACTTAGTAAAAATACTAGCTGGTATGTTAGCATCGAGTAGCATTTACTGCGATGTTTGATCTGAAATTCTCTAAGTATCAGAATGTCTGCTGGCAATTAACTTTCCCATACTTAGTAAAAATACTAACTGGTATGTTAGCATCGAGTAGCATTTACTGCGATGTTTGATCTAAAATTCTCTAAGTATCAGAATGTCTGCTGGCAATTAACTTTCCCATACTTAGTAAAAATACTAGCTGGTATGTTAGCATCGAGTAGCATTTACTGCGATGTTTGATCTGAAATTCTCTAAGTATCAGAATGTCTGCTGGCAATTAACTTTCCCATACTTAGTAAAAATACTAACTGGTATGTTAGCATCGAGTAGCATTTACTGCGATGTTTGATCTGAAATTCTCTAAGTATCAGAATGTCTGCTGGCAATTAACTTTCCCATACTTAGTAAAAATACTAACTGGTATGTTAGCATCGAGTAGCATTTACTGCGATGTTTGATCTGAAATTCTCTAAGTATCAGAATGTCTGCTGGCAATTAACTTTCCCATACTTAGTAAAAATACTAACTGGTATGTTAGCATCGAGTAGCATTTACTGCAAAGTTTGATCTGAAATTCTCTAAGTATCAGAATGTCTGCTGGCAATTAACTTTCCCATACTTAGTAAAAATACTAGCTGGTATGTTAGCATCGAGTAGCATTTACTGCGATGTTTGATCTGAAATTCTCTAAGTATCAGAATGTCTGCTGGCAATTAACTTTCCCATACTTAGTAAAAATACTAACTGGTATGTTAGCATCGAGTAGCATTTTCTGCGATGTTTGATCTGAAATTCTCCAAGTATCAGAATGTCAAATGACAGTTAGCTACTAGACTAAAACCACAATATTATCAAATAGTTATTATTAACAATATTTAAGTTACACCAAATACTAACCAGAAGCAAAGAAGTTCTTTTCATCTTCATCGATTTTAATTTGCCAATCAATGTCCTTTAAATTTCGTAGTATGAACGACAAAGGTATTGAGCATTGAAGGATTCGTGCGTAATTGCGAAAGGTTTTGTAGAGTGTCTGTAAACTTGATATATATGACTTGCAAAAGCTCATATGCTTAGATGCCCATTCACGGAATGGTATACCTTTATTAATACTCTTCTCCTTATTTCTTCTTACTTCCTGATTATACTCTTTTCGAGCATATGTAAGCCAATGTCCTATTTCGAAGCCCTTTCGTAGGCTTATGTTGTCACTGCTTTTACTTTCTAAGCTCAAGGAAAGTAGCTTCCTTTCCACATTATCCCAAGAAATATTATCTGTTGGAGCTGTTACATTTTCCAAATGAAACTCAGTTTGTACATTATCATATAAGTACCGCATTATACCATCTAAAGTACAAGAATATTCCACCCCTGTTCTATAATCTTTGATAGTTGGCTCACCAATGTCTTGTGGCTCACATTCTGCAATTTTTAATGCTGGTAATTTGCCTTGTAATCCTCTTGCTTCAATCATTTGTTGCAGATTTGAATTCGTTCCTCCCATACAGACACATTTGTATTAAAAAGTCGAATATCTGTATTAAGCCGTTCAAGATGTCTTTTACTATTTGGAGGATGTAATTTTAGATGTACGTTATAGTTAGAAGCCATTTTTATCAACATCAGATGTTAGACTTAAGTAATGTTCTATGTTGTTATACAACGCCCATATAATAATCTTCTCGTTGGATATATAAAGAATTTTTACTACCCATTAACAGATATAATTTTGAAATTTCTGTCACCATATGATTCTAATAACTTATTATACCTTAAGTTATATTGTACAACTGTATTAACAGTATTTATTCCACGTTGTACGAATCAATATGGCGATTTTCATTCACTTCCTGCTTCCTGTGAACTTATTTTGAAAACATAATATTTGTTCTAGATCTGTTTCTTAACACTGTACAGAGCTATTTTATATATCATTCGATAGCTCTCATCAAGTTCTATTCACCTATATAACTTTTAACAATATTATCCCAATCATTATCAAAAAAATTACAAAAACTCCCATAGGATTATATATAAAACTCCCATAAAAAATAAATTCTACAGTCATAATTTCCAAGACAAAAGCTATCGAATGATACTAAAATCACTTCTCTACCATTTATAACAACTGAGAAAATCACAACTGTATTAACAGTATTTATTCCACGTGGTACGAATCAATATGGCGACTTTCATTCACTTCCTGCTTCCTGTGAATTTATTTTGAAAACATAATATTAGTTCTAGATCTGTTTCTTAACACTATAAAGAGCTATTCTATATATCATTCGATAGCTCTCATCAGGTTCTATTCACCTATATAACTTTTAACAATATTATCCCAATCATTATCCCAAAAATTACAAAAAACTCCCATAGGACTTTGAAAAAACTCCCATAGAAAAATAAATTATACAGTCATAATTTCCAAGACAAAAGCTATCAAATGATACTAAAATCACTTCTCTACCATTTATAACAATTGCGAAAATTCCAATTATTACTTTTACATGTAGTAATAAAATTTTCCCATAGGTTCCCAGCTTATATAAGTCATCATAAAAGTTCTAAAACTGTAAGCTTTAATAACTCAGCAACTATTTAACATAGAAACAAAATGAAACACCATAAGACACATCTTTATAAGCTCTTTACAATTATATCAATATTATCCTTAAGAAAATTTTCAAAAATCCCATAGGATCAATTTTATTAAAAATCCCATAGGACTTTTTTCATAATCATCACATATACATTATTAATATCAAATGAAAGCTCATTAAATTTTCTATCTAATGATATGTATCAAATCTAACATGTTATAAACAATATGGAAGAACTATAAAAAAAATCAGGATCAATTCAATACATGATATCATATCTCAGTTAAAGAAGGGCATAGAAAAATATACACGAACTCTATCAAAATACAAAAAAGCATATAATATAATCAACACAACATCTATAACAGCAGGAAGTCTTGTTGGAGCATCATCAATAGTTACAACGACAGGATTATCAAACCCATTAATTGCACTTCAAACAGCAGCTACGAGCGCTATATTAGTCTCTATAACATTAGTAACAGGCATTTGAAATCGAATTCTTTTAAGGAAACTTACAAAATACGAACAAATTATCTCTACTGCCCAAGCAAAACTTTATTCAATTAGAGACAAATTATCACAATCATTAGATGACAATAGTATATCAGCTGAAGAATATAACTTGTGCCTTTCAGAATTTAATAATTATAATGATTTAAAACAAGAAATTAAGAAAAAGTTTATTATTAAAAATTTAAAATCTTTCAAACACAGTATAAAATCTAAAGCTAATAATAATTAAACCTAACATTTATGAACTTATTCCGAAAAAGTATTTGAAAAACAAATATATCAATCCAAATAAAAAATTACCCATCAAACATTCTTTTCGACTATGTATTATTGGAGCATCAGGAACTGGAAAAACACAAAGTCTTATATGGTTTATAGAAGAATCAAAAGCTTTTCATACAATTTATTTATATGCAAAGAAACTTGATGAACCATTATATGAATTTCTTATTGAATCTTGGGAAAATAGATCAAATAAACAGAATGAAACACTTATAGAATATTCAGATGATATTAATCAAGTTGTTACCTTGAATGATATTGATGAGAATGTACAAAACTTAATTATTTTTGATGATTTTATAATTGAGAAAAATTTGAAGATAGTAGAAGAGCTTTTTATAAGGGGACATAAGTCAAATTGTTCAATAATATTTATTTCACAAAGTTATTTTAGTATTCCACAAATTATTAGACAAAATTCAAATTATTTTATTTTAACACATGGGATTGATGGTAGAAACTTGATAAATATTGCTACAGATTATAGTGGATCAGTTGATAGTAATAAATTTAGAGAAATATATAGGAAACTTACAACAAATGAGAACTTTATGTTAATTGATGTAACTAAAAATAAATTTTATCAAAACTTAGGATTAGATTAAATGTTAATTATCTATTTTTTGAAAAATCTAATATATTAAAAATGAATAAGAATTTATCAGTATTAACAACAAAACATGAACGAATTGACTATTTATTTCAACCTGCTTCTCATGCACAAAATGGAAGTGGATTTGACATTCATAAACTTTTGGTAAACTTCCAAGACCTAAATCAGGATTTACTCTACCAAACCATCATTATTGTGGCCCATACAACCCTTTAAAACAACAATTAGATGAAAATGGAAATCCTTTACCTGGTTATGAACCATATAACCAAATTAATTCCATTTGTTTAGAGCATGATAAAGACTATGATAAAGCTACTTCAAAAACAGACAAACACTCAGCTGATGCTAAGATGTTAAAATCATTAAAAGAATTAAAACCTAAAAATTTCAGAGAAAAAGTAGATAAAGCATTTGTTAGAGCTGCAATAGGTACAAAATATAAGTTAGGATTATGTTTAACTGAAAAACAAAAGAAAACTCTAGATGATATTTATTATAATGTTAAAACTGAATATTCTGGTATTAACGAACTTCAAAGACGTTCATGATTAAAAACAAAAATGTAAAAGAGTATCTTTAACATCAAGAAATTATACTAAACATAAAAAAGCAAATACCAAGTTTCCTACAAGAAAGGTTATAACACATTATCCTAACCATCAATGGCAAGCTGATTTATGTGATTTGCGATCATTAACAAAATTCAATGATAATACCAATTACATTCTAACAATCATCGATGTGTTTAGTCGCTATGCATACGCTTTTCCAATTAAAACTAAAACGGGTGATAATATTGCTAAAGCTTTTCAACAACTGTTTAAAAAACAGGTTCCAAAAATGATTCAAACAGACAAAGGAACAGAATTTATTAATAAAAAGACTCAAGAACTTTTCGAAAAACATAATATTAAATGGTTTACAACTGAAAATTTAACAAAAGCTCAAATGGTTGAACGTTTCAATAGAACTCTTAAAGATAAAATGTACAAATATTTCACTGCAAATGATACAAAAAGATGGATTGATATACTTCAAGATCTTGTAGATAACTATAACACATCAAAACATAGAATAATTAAAATGACACCTAAAGAAGCTCTTGAAAACCCACATAAAGTAAATGTTGAAGAACTAGATGAGAAAAATGTACCTAAATTCAAACCAGGAGATTTTGTAAGAATTTCTAAATATAGAAAAACCTTTAAACGTGGATATACAGCAAATTATACAGATGAAATGTTTATTATCTCAGATGTTCTAAAAACTATACCAATTACATATAAAATTGTTGATATCAAAGCACAGAAAAGTATTGGAAGGTTTTATGAAGAAGAATTATCATTATTTAAACCTGTTAATGTTTCTCAAATAATCTAAGATATATAAAAGATGTTATTCAAAAAATTTATACCAAACTTATTTGAAAAAAACAGTAATCAAAATATAAACTATAAACCTTGGGTAACTACATATGTTAATCAGGAAATAAATAATCTTTAATCATCATTTTTAAAAACAGATGGATCAAATCAGATGAATAATGAGTTAAATTTAAATAATAATGATATAACTAATTTAGAATCTATAGAAGGTAATAATATAACTTTAAAATCAAATATGAATGACGATAATTCTTTAATAAACAAACAATATGTAGATAATGTTAAACATGAAATTGATGGTTTATATGAAAAATTAACAACACCTATAAATAGAAGTGAAATCAAAACTATATCTACAACATCGCAACAATCCGCCGATTATTATAATGTAGAGAATGTATTCGATAATAAAAATAATACTGAGTGGATTATAACAAAAGATGATTTTCATAAAGAAGTTCAAGTTAGTATATTATTAACTAAACCAAAACGGTTTTATAAAGTATCATTTACACCTAAAAATGGACATCAACAAACTACTCATGTTATAAATTATATTAAAATTACAACAATTTATAATGGTAACATTTTAACAATTTTAGAAGCTAATAAAACAAATAGATTTACAACTATAAATTTTAATGTTTCACCAAAATCAGATAATATTATATTTACATTCAAAGGTTTAAAACAATATGGTTTATCAGAAATATTTTTATATGAAGCTATAATTGTTGATACATCTTATGTAGATAAAAGGTTTACATATGGGATTAATGCATCTTTCAATGATGTTGATTTTAACTCTATATATTGAAATAACAATATAACAGGAAATAATCTATATAGTATAAATGTACCAACTGATGATAAACATGTTACAACAAAAGAGATATGTTGATGATAAATTCAATAACATGAACTTAGGTAATTAACAAAATTTAACGACTGTATATATAGATTCGACTGATGTTAATGTTAAAAATAATATAACAACAAAATCAATAGATGCTGATTATATAACATGTCATAATTTACCATTAATAAATGGACATCTTACTAATAAAGCTTATGTTGATAGTCGAAATCGAGCTGGAATATTTTCAATTTTTCAAACAACTGTTGCAGGAACTGAAATATTTTTCACAGACTTATATAACAATATTACTACTTATAATAAAGGTTTAAAATTTCAACAAAATGGATTAGTCAGATTTCTTATTCAACTTTCTAAAAACGATGTCATTAAAAATAAAGCAGGTTTTAAATTTGAATATTATGAAAATAATATTGTTCAAAACTTTTTTATAACTAATCTAGAATTGAGAGAAAATCATAAATTCTTTATGGATTTTATTCAAGTTAAAAAAGATGGAATTTTAAAAGTCAAAGCAACAGAAACCTCTAATGAAAAAATAAAATGTTACATAGAAATAGTTCAATACTCTTAATTTAAAAATTCATCTACTATTTCATTAATAATTTTATATGTTTTCCATTTTTCTTAAAAAATAAATAAGGTAAAATATAATCATAATTTATTCTCTTACATATACAATATATCATTAATTTATAACCTGGAGTCTTTTTATTAATATTTTTATTATTTATTATCATTAAAATATCTCCTAGAATTCTTTTTATAATTTTATAATGATCATTTTTAATATATAATATTTTTATATTGTTTAAAGTACACCAATAATAAATTAGACTTTTTCTTTGTTGATAGTTTAAAATTCTATATAAACAATGTCTACATTTAATATTTATATTTTGTGTCTTTAATTTATTAATATCATCTCGCTTTATTATAAAGTTCTTTTGAGTACAGGTAATTCTTGTAATAACTTCATTTATATGAAAGGTAAATCTATATCCATTTTAAATTTTCTTAATGCACGTTCTTCATCAAATTCAGGTTTTTTCAAGTTTAATTTCTGTTCTATTTGATATTGTATAAATGTTTCAAGCATTATTATTATATATAAATATATTTAATTAAATCTAAGTTTAATAAAAGATGTCATATATCAATTATAATAAACTTATGAAACGTAGAAATGTTAATTTTAATTTTAATAAAGAAAACACAGTTATTAAAAATATATCAAATAAACGTATATTTGATGCTGAAATAGTTGGTAAAAAGAACTTAATTCGTAAAGACTCACGACTTATGCAAGTTTATAGAGAAAAACAAAATCCAAAACTTACAGAGTTAACAGATTTATCTAGAGAACAATTAAAAAGACTTGAAAATATTAGTGAAAAACCTGAAATAGATTATAATAGAATTTCACAATCATTTATGAAAGCTATTCAAGATGTTGAAAAAGAACAAGGAAAAGAACCAATAGAACAATCTAAAGAAAAGTTAATTTTAGATTTTGATAAAAATATTATATATTATGATATGGATGATATTGTTAAACCTATTAATCAAATTTATCATTCAAAAGATCAACTTGAACATGCAAATAGAATAGCATCAGAAGAAATTCAATTACTTGCACCTAAACTAGGAGCGTTGAATAGAAAAAAAGACTTTACACTTGAAGAAGAAGATGAATATGGTATTATAAATAATAGATCTGAACAACTTAAGAGATATAGAGATAGAGTTAAAGATATACTCAAAAATTATAATGCATTAAATATAAATCAATCAGGTTCTTCAATTATGACAAATGATATCATTGAATGATTTAAGATTCTCTATGGTGAAATAACTTCTGGTAATAAAAATACAAATTTAATCAACGAATTTAATCAAATAATTTATTATCTTTATAAAAATAATCTTATAAATAAAAATGCTTCAACTTCTGAACCAAATAGATATATTTTAAGATTATCTGAAGAAATAAATTTAAGAGATTCTTTAATCTGTCTTACACATTGTTCAATTTTCTATGCTTGGAAAAACATTAAAAATATTTATGGTAATAACAAACTATCTTATACTTATCTACCAACTAATACAAGACATGATATAACGATTCCAGATGGTTGTTATGATGTAGAAGAGTTACATAATTTTATACACTTTACAATGATTCAAAATGGTTATAATAAATCACCTGATGAAAATTTTGATATAAATATTTATCCTAATCGTGTTGTTTATAGAATTACAGCTAGTGTTACTGATAAATTTGAATTTAAATTTTGAGCCAGGATTTGCAGAGTTTTTAGGTTTTGATCAAACTTAATTACCTATGACAGATAATGAATTACATGGAAATAATCTTTCGAAAATTGCTAGAGTTAATGCTGTAATTGTAAATTGTAATCTAGCTGAAAATAATTATAATTTTTCTAGTAATTGAATTTATACATTTACACCTGAATCACAATTTGGAACATTACTTTCAATAAAACCAAATTATCCTATATGGACTAAATGCATTAATGCAGCTTATAACTATATTGAAGTATGGTTTACAGATCAAGATAATAGACCTTTAGAAATTAAATACAATGTTATAATTACATAAACCTCATAAACCTGGTGATAATGCTGCTAATTTACGTCTTTATGTCATAATTGGAATGATCTTAGGTTGAATGTATAAATAAATTAAATATTTTGATCATTATTTTTATAATCTATTAATAATTTTTTTAAATAATCTAAATTATTAAAAATGGACGCAAGTGATTTATATAACTTATTCAATGATGAAAAAACCTTAAATAAATATGTTTCAAAAGATCTAGTTACAGATGAACCAGATATACTTATAAATAATAATACAAATCAAATAACATTTAATTGTAAAACATTTACTTCTCAATTATTGCAATGGAGTGAAGGATATATAATATTTAAAGGTAGTTTAATAAGTAATGCTGCTAATTGGGCTGATGACACAATAGTAAATATTCAAAATGGTACTAACACACTTTTGAGAGATGTTAAAGTTTCTATGAATGATAAACAAGTTGAACGTAATAGAAGAGCAGATTTAGGAACTTTTGTAAATCTTTTAGAATATTCACCAGATTATGCTAGTTCTATAGCTTTAGAAAGTGGATTTATTAGGGATACTATTGTAACTCCAGTTGCTCCAGGTGCTAATAATGCAAATACACATTCAATTAGAAAAAATATTATATCTCCTGGATTTCATAATGCTTCAATACACTACCATTAGAATGTATGATTAACCTTAAAGATGTTTCACAATTCTTTCGAAGACTAAATTTTCCTATTATTAATCAAAAATTTAAAACACAAATAGATTTAAATAGAATGCATTCTATTTGGAAAGCAAATGGTGTTCAAGATGGTGTTTTAAGAGCTGAGAGTTGTAGATTATATGTACCAAGAGTAGAACTTCCAGTGGATCTTAATAGTAAACTTTATAAAGCAATAGAATCAGGAAATTTTGTCAGAACAGTAAACTGGGATATGATGGATCCAATTACAGATGGATTTAACATCAATGCTAATAATAGAAACTTTAATTTCCTGTTAACAAACGGTAAACAAGCTATTAAAAAGATTTTATTTTATCGTCATAATAATTTTGATAGTCAAGAACATAGTAGATTTATGTCTGATGTTAAAATTAATAATATAAATTTAACTATTAATGATAAGGACTATTTTAACATGCTTATTGATAATGATTATGTTGCTTATAAAATGTTAATTGATAATTTTAATATGCAAGGAAAAGATTATAATACAGGTTCAATAATTCCATATAATGCTTGGAAAGATAATACTAGAATTTATTGCGTAGATACAAGTAGACTTAAAGAATTAGAAAATGATCCAACAACTGATATGAAAATTAGAATCAGAGGTTCAGTTGCTGTAAATACTAGATTAATAGTAATTATGTTTCAAGACAAAATTACAAAAATAGATTTTGCAAATCCAAACAATACTGATACAACTATTATTCTAAACTAAATAAAAGAATGTCTTACTCAAAAGTAAATGTTAAGCTAAGTGATAATCAATTATCTAAAATTAAAAAAGCTATAAAAGATGATGAAGAAATAAAATTAAGAATTTCCAATAAAGGTACAAATGATACTTATTTAATGTTAACTGAAACTGATAAAAAGAATATTGATAAACAAATTAAATTATCTAAAACTCAATTAAAATCAAATAAACATATATTAAATATATCAAAATCAAATGTAAAATCAACGTCAAATAGTAACGAATTAGATCAACTTATATATAATTTAAATGTTTTCTAAATAAAATATTTTTTAACCTTTATATGATATTCTAACTTTAGGATTTTTATTACAATTTACACAATTTGTTTCATTTACGACGACTTCTTCTGGTGATACCTTTTCTGATGACATCTTTTTTAGAAAATATTTTCTTAATATATTTTTAATTAATCATTGAAATGCCGCAAAATTAGTATTATTACCAGGATATATTTTTATATATTCTTCATCATTTTTCATAAGATATTTTGTTATAAAATTAGCTGTAAAACATTTAATGATATTATTATCTTCATCCATAAGTTCTAAAATAAATGATTTCCCAAATTCAGATTCTACTTCAGTTTTATCAATAATTTTATATATACCTTTGGGAACATCTTTCCATTCATAAGTTTCACATTCTAATTTCTTTATAAATGTTTTGGGAAATGATTTTTCTAATGACATCTTTTTCTAGAAAATATTTTCTTAATATATTTTTAATTAATTATTTTTCAAGGTAAAAATCTAGATGGATTAATTTTTGTTAAATTTAAACTTGTCAGGTATTTTCTAAGCTCTTCTAATGTTACTTTCTTATCATTTATAGTAAAATTAGTTTCATTAAAAGAATATAATTCATTATTATTATTAATTATTTTATAATCTAAACCATTAATTCCAAAATTGACTAAAATACCATTAGAAATATTTAAAATTTCAAGATATCTTTTAAGTAGAATTTTATCATCTATAGTTAATTTATCTACTATTTTCAATACTATAACATATTCATTATCAATAATTATATCAACTATACCAATAACTATATTATCATTTAAAAATGTTATTGTTATTGATTTTTCTGTTTCAATTTTTAAATAATGTTTTTTTAGTTCCAACACTAATGCTTTATAATAAATGTCTTTTGTAAAACTATTTTGTAATATAATATAAATTGTATTAATAGATTCTATGATTAAATATTCTGTTAGATCAGTGTTCATTTTATTATCAAAAATTTAATTTAATTTAACTTAAAATTTTAAAATATATAAAATAATTATTGAACTTAAAAATGGTATTATTGGATTAATTATGACCCATAAATAATTAATTAAAATATATTAAAGAAAATATTTTCTAGAAAAAGATGTCATCAGAAAATCTAAAGAAGTTAAATCAATATTAGATAATCATAAATATCCATCAAAACCTCTTAATGAAAAATGTATAGATTATATAAATTATGATAATGATTTAATAGATAATTATAAAGAATTTATGCCTAGAATAAATCAATGTAAATTAAAAGAAATAAAAGATGGAGATACTTTTTATATTGTTTCTAAAATTCCTGGTCTTAATGATGATACAAAATATAAGTTTAGTATAAAATTAAGAAATGTTGATGCTCCTGAAGAGGGAACATTAGAAGGAGAAGAAACAAAAGAAGCATTATTAGTAAAACTAAAAAATAAAACAATTTATTTAAGAAATAAAGAATGGGATATATATATATAATCATATACTTTGTGATGTATATATAGATATAGATATAAAAGATAATCAAGAAAATATTAATGAATGGATGGTTGATCAAGGATATGCAGAAGAATCGCTTTATTAATATAAAAATTTAATTAATCTTTTTCTATTAAAAAGATTAATATAACAATCAAAATACAAATGTATAAAAGAAAGAGAGTTTATTAATGAGTGGATGGTTGATAAAGAATATACATTATATACTTAATAAAAGTAATATATATTATAAACTTTATTGATAAATTCTATAATTAATTGTTCTGTTGTTTGGATGTTCATTTTATTATTAAGATCTAAAGTAAATAAAAGAATGATTATAGAACTTAAAAATGGTGTTATTGGGTTAGTTACTATAGATAACAATAGTTATTATTATAAAACTGAAGATGATGGTGATTTAAAATTAGCTAGAATAGATAATATTGCTCATATTGCTATAGATATACATAGTTTTGAAGATTATAGAAGATATATAGAAAAAGTTAAATTATTAAGTAGATTTAGTGTTTTAGAGTTATTAAGTCCACCTTGAGAAATTTTATAAAATTTTATAATGACCAATCGCAAAAGTATTAATTTTATTATCTAAAGCTATTCTTTTATCATCAGTATTTTCAAGAGCTAGTTTATTTGATGTAACTGTGTTAATTATATGTTCTTTATTAACAAAGTTAGTTTGTTGAACTTCTTTTGTTATATCATTAAATAAACAATTATAAAAATCATCATAATTAACATATTTATTTTTAACTGATTTATTTATACCTTTTAACGTATTTTAGATTTATTTTCATTATTAACTTGAAAGGTATAACATTTAGGTCTAATTGCTATAAAATCGAAATCTAGGATAATTATTTCTACATTCTTTCTCATCATTCATTTTTTGTAAAAGTTTTATGATAAATATTTTCTTAAATATTTTAATTTTTTTTAATTTTTAAAATAAATATTTTATAATTGATATTAATTTATAATGATTTATAGCAAGCGTATATAAAAAATATGAATTTCATCTACAATTTATAGTGTCCTATGCTTAAAGTGTATATTTTATCTTCTTGAACAATTCTTTTTGTATCAATATTTTCAAGAGCAAGCTTAGTACTTGTAATAGTATTTATTGTATGATCTTTGCTAACAAAGTTAGTTTGTTGAAGTTCTTTTATAATATCATTAAATAAACATTCTTGATAATCCTCAAACATAATATTTTTGTTTTTAACTGCTTTAATAATTCCTTTGAGTGTATTTTTGGAGGATTTTTCATTATTAACTTTTTAGCTATAACATTTTGGTCGAATTGCTATAACATTTGATATTACATTATCACCACTTTCGTCTTTGAACATTCCTAAGACCTTTTTGTTCTTATTAATTTTGATGTCACCTTTAGAATAACTATAAGCACTTGTATCAAAATATTCATCAATATCTGTTGAAATATCTTTATAAAAATCTTCTGTATGTATATGATAAACTAAACTATCACAATCGCTATAAAGTGTTTCTATTCGGTTAAATTTAGGCTTCATATATTCATAATGAAACTTATACATCAATGTTTTACTTAAATCTAATATTTGTGCACCTATGTAAATTGGTTTATTATAATAAACTTTAGTTTTAGTAAAATTAAAAATATTTATCTTAGAATTTGGTATTTGAATAGAGTTTTTATAATTTGGTTTTGATATAAACTTATCTAATTTTTTAAGTGTAAGTTCATTATCATTATCATTAAGAACTTCACAAGTACATCTTTTTCTAATATTTTCCATAGTTTTACCAAAGACTGAATTATTCATATGCTTAAAGAAATCTTTCTCAAATTCATTTTTAGCATGTTTTCTAAGTTCTGTGTTAAAATCAATATATTGTTTTAACCATTTTGATTGATCAAATCTTAAAATTCTATGTATTCTAGTTAATTTTAAATCATGTTTTAAAGCTTGTATTAAATTATGTTCATTAAGTATATAAAATTTCTTATTGTTTAAATTTGGAGTTAATTTAGCATTAATATGTTCTGGTAAAAACGGATAACTATTATGATAATCATGTATTTCTTTAGGATATTCTATATCAACTTCGAAAACATAACCAACTTTCTCTGAAAATTGATATTGATTATTTTTAATTTTATTTTGAATTGTTTGAATTTCGTTTGGTTTTAAAAATTTAAAGTTACCAGTTGGTAATGATTTTGACATAGCCCAACCATATAAATTATTAGCATCAAGATATGTTATATATGATGATTCTTCATTTTCATCAAAATTTGGTAAGTATTTATTATTAGCTTTTGCATATTTCTTCTCTAATACTGTTGAAATACCACCTCGAAGTTGTTATTCAAAAAATTCTAAAGTTGAATTATCTGAAATTAATTCTAAATTTACTTTAGTTTTATATAACATTGCTTGCCATGAAAGACCTGGTGGTGTATAGAACCATAATGGATCTAAATTATAATGTTTTAAATAAGTTATTCTAAATTCCTCAAAAACATCTGTTAAATGTATTACATCTGTTTCTAAATATAATAATAAATAGTCTTTTATAGTTTTACAATTATAATGTTTAAATACTTCATTAGCATGTTGATAATCATTTTCAGATATTGATTCTAATTTTAATGATGAATAAACGTTTTTGATAGGTGGTAATTGTGTTTCATTGAGTTTTTCTGGATTGTCTAAATATTCATATGGGAAAATACCTTTATATTTTAATAAATTATTATCTTGTTTGTAATTATCTAAATGAGGATGATTTATAAGATTTTTGGTTAATGCGTCTAATGAAGAAGACATAAATCTATATGAATCAAGAAAACGTAATATAAAATATTTGTTAAACGTATGATTATTTTTAGTATAAGTCTCCACTTTATATTTAACATCAAATGATATAAATGTTTCAGAATTTGTTGGTAAATATTCAATTGTTAAGTTTGAATCATTAATATTAGATAATTCTTTTATAAATAAATGAAAATCATATTTTGATGCATTATGAGCAATAACTGGTATAAAATTTGGTTCTTTAAAATTTAAATTACAAGATTTGTGAGCCATACCTCGAAATTCTCCTGTAAAATGATCATGATCAATAACTTTTTCATCATTTTGAAATTTATTTTCACATATATGACAATTATGTTGATTTCTTTGTTCATTTGTTATTTTTGGTTTTTTAAATCTTTTATTGTCTTTAAAGTAATTATTATAAATAGAATCTTTATTTCTAATGAGTTTATCTAATAAATTTTCAACAAATGTTGTAGATACATTTTTATCATTACGAAATGTATATAATTCATCTTTAATTAATGTTGATGATATGTTATAGGAAGCTGAAGTTGGTATATGTTCTTTAGTATTGTTAACATTTTTAAAAATACATTCGAAATCATAATATACAACAAATGGTAATTTTTGTTTTGCTTTATAATTATTAAAAGAGAGATAAGTTTTTGGTTCTGGTAACATTGTAACAGCTTTCATAACATCGTTTTTAACACAAAATCTTAAATGATTATAATATTTTAAAGGTGAAGTATAACTTGATAACCATGATTATTAGAGATTTGATTTGAAACTAATTTATGAAAATTTGTGTAGAAGAAAAGTGTATAATGATTTTTATAAAGAAAAAGATTAACGAGTCTTGTATGATTATTAGCATCTTTAAGATCTTTTGCATATTCTTGAACATTATCTTTATTATTATTCTATCATAAAGATTATCTAATAATGGTTGATGAATATTTGATATTTTATTTGAAAGTTTTATTGGAACTATTGTTTCATCTTCTAATGAATAAATATTAATAATAAGATCATTTTCTTTTTCAAATTTATCAATAGATGAATCTATTTTTTGAGGATAAGTTAACATTGATGTATTTAACTTATTTAAATATTTAATATATGATGAACCTTTATCTTTATTATTATCAACAGGGTAAAGAAATGCAAGAATAGAATATAGAAAACATTTATCATCATCATTTTTAATATTAAGAACAGCATGTTTATTTTCAATAAAATATGGTAACTATATATGATGAACCTTTTAATGGTTGATATTTAGAAATATTAATATGAACTTTATCAATAGTTTGTATTTTCCATCCTGACCCTTCAGTATCCTTTTCTTCCATTTTATTCTCCAAATCTTGAAGAATATCTTCATATTTTGAAAAATTATGTTTTGATTGTAAATGAGAATTAATGTAAAATTGTGTAACCTCTGGATATAAAAAAACTTAGATGATTGAAAAGTTGTTTTTAAATCAATTGACATTTTATAATTTGAATAATTCTTTAAAACAAAGTTTATTTTGGGTATTAGAGTATTTATTATACTATTTAAAGAGTTTGTTGTTGGAATATATTCAATTTTAATAATATTTTTATTAAATTGATTAGTTATATTAAAATATTCTATGTTTGAATTTATAGGTTCTATTGGGATAATAATTTGTGTTGGTTTTGGTTTTTGTAATTGAATAATAATGTTAATTAGGTCAGATTTTTTAATTTGTTTAATTTTAGATATTTTAAGAGAAGATGCTATCTTACGAAGTTCATCAAGCTTCATTTTCTTTAAATTTTCAAGGATATAATTATTGTTTTGTTCCATCTCTTTTATAGAGAAATATTTTCTTTAATATATTTTAAATAATTAATTAATTAAGGAAATTTATCGGAGATTTTGGGGTAGTAAAACTTGCGTGTTTTTCGGAGATTTTAGAGGTAGTAAAATTTGCGTAATTTATCGGAGAGTTAAAAATACCGTAATTTCTCTGGACTTTTGGGTTTTTAGGGGGTATTGAAATTCGGGAGATCTTTCGGAAGTTTTTGAAAAGTCCAGGTTTCTCCTAGTACTCTTACTACTGTTATTCCTTCTGAAAAACAAATGAAAGAAGGAATTGATTTCTATAGCAAAAAGGAAGCATTTTGTATTGAACTTTTGCATTGGAATAATAATTGTATTTCAGATGGGTTTATCGATCATAAATAAAATATGTGCTTGTTCCATGATTAATATGATACTTGAAAGACAATATGGGCTGACTTTTTAAATACATTTAAGATACAAGACTTTAAATAGAATTATTGGTCATATACAAGCAGAGCAAAAAGTTTGTTAAACAAATAGACGGTTTCATACCTGATTCAAGTTAAAATGTAAACACAAGAAAAAAAATTGATGATTTTTGTCCTAGAGCATTACAGTGGTGTACAGCAGAAAATACGCTAGATGATGTTGTCAGTATAGATACTGTTAAATGTTATCCGAATATACGTTTGAATAATACAAAACCTATATTATTATACAAAATACGTTATGTTAGCAAGACTTTTAACTCGAAGAATGATTTAAACCTTTGTGGTGAAGTTTACATCAATGAGACTATACTTGAAAGTTATAGTAATTTTGGTAGAAGGTAAAGTAAAATTAATCAAAGTTTTACGTGTACAGACTATGATACTGCTACGTGTTGTTGTACAGCTGGTTTAGCTGAAAACAGAAATATAATGATAGATTATTTTAATGGTATATATTTAATAAGAAAACAGAAAGCATTTTATCAAATCATACGAACTTTAACAGATTTGTTATTTCAGAAGCAATTCTGAAGTGTTTGCAACTTAACAGATATGTGTCATGCCAAAGAGTGTATATTATATAGTTATAATAAAGTTGGAATTTACATCAAATATCTTAAGAGATGCTTTAAGAATAAAAAAGATGTAAAATATAGTGCTAATAATATTGGTAAAACTTACATAACAGATAGTGTATTATCATACTTTGGTAAAATATTATAGAGAAAATATGGCTATTTCTGACTATAAAATTAAAAGCAATGAAGGATGTATTTTTAATGATTAGGGTGGTTCTGGTAAAACGACTTAATTCTGTAGTATGGTATAAAAAGTAAAAAACCAATTATATTATCTTTCACATACAAGGCAATAGAGCATGTCAAAATTAAATTGATTAAATTAGGGATTGATAAAGAAGATAAATATAAAATATGCTTTACTTTCGATTGTTTTTGTGATTTTGAAAATTAGAAATTTAAACAGTCTAAAGGAAAAGAAAATTTTCCTTGAAATGTTTAGCATAATACCGAATAAATGGATTAAATAAATTAATAAAGCATACACTATATATGATAATATATTTTACATGTTTGGTGATATTAATATTATAAAGTGATGGTAAAAAAACATACGTCATCTCAACTCATCAAGAATAAAGGTCAATACTGATCATTGTAACCAATTTAAAGTAAGATTTATAAAATAGTAAATTTGTAATATAATGGAATTAAAGTGAGCTACAGAAGGTGTGAAAATCTGCTAATTATAGCAACTCAAAATAATAAGAATAAATGTATTTACAACACGATGACGTTTTTAATAACAGTTTACAAATATCAAGGTTGTGCTATTCACGAATATTATAACATATATGATGTCAATAAAATGGGTAAAATGCAGCTTTGCACAGCATGAAACAGAAGTACAAAATTGGAATACATACATATCAACAAACAACAAATGTCTAAACCGTAAACAAGCAGTATTGGAATTTGTTAATAGTAAATTCAATGGTTTGTACAAAAATGGCAAGATACACAAAGATAAACATTATGATCTATGTAAGATCAACATGTGAAGAACTTAACACAAGACTTAAATGGCATTTAGTAAATCAAAAAAGTGAAGTATATCAATTTAGAGACAAAAACCTAAGATGAACTTAATTATTGAAGCCCCAAGATAACGATAAAAAAAGTCTCAAAAAGTTAAAAGTTCATACAAAGAAGAATATGTAGAAAAATAAGGAAAACTATTCTTGAATATCATAGTTAATCCATTGACAAAAATGAAAATAAATAGAACAATG
Source organism: Morbakka virulenta (assembly GCA_003991215.1). NCBI lineage: Eukaryota > Metazoa > Cnidaria > Cubozoa > Carybdeida > Carukiidae > Morbakka > Morbakka virulenta. Next base: position 2,092,449 of record RDPX01000067.1, read on the forward strand.
AAAATAAATAGAAACAACTAGAAAAAATAGCAACATTTGATGAAATATTTATCATTAAGGATGATATGAAAAATAAACAATTCTATTTTGACTATATGATTGATGGAAAAAGATATAAAACAATGGTAAGATATAGTAAAAAAGCAAAAAATTAAGCAATAAAAATATAAATGATAAAAAACAATCAATAATAAAGGAACTGATACATTTACTTCGTGTAAATTAATATTTTTAATAATAATTAATATATTATAATAATATTTATTTATTAATTATAATTAATTATTAATTATCTATATTATTATTGAGATGTAATGACACAATGAATGTAATCTGTATTTATTAAACGACTAAATTACAAAATGATTGATGTTTTAAGCTTTAGAATTATTCAACATTGACATAAATTATTTTATTTGCTATGCAACAATAAGAAGGAAGTATATGAATTCTTATAATGAGCCCATCTTATAAAACAAATTTGAGGAATTTATCTTTACATTAAAATGGACAAGACAGAAGTGTTTAAACGTCAACGTACTTTCTTATTTGCTTACGCAAATAAACAAGTAGTTTGCCATTTAAATACTTCATTCGTTCTGTGATCTGGATTACATGAGATTGAAAATATTGTAAGGTAACTTTTCCATGAACCTCTTATATAAAAAGACATTAAAATAATATTATGATTAAATACAAATTTGATTTTTAGGGGTACCAATGCAGTGTTTTTTTGTAACCAATTTTAACAATCTAAAATGCTCTTACTCAAACTAAAACTAATATTCATCTACCTGGGAGTTCTAGAAATGAAAAAAAATCAAAGAAACAGACATAAAAGACAAGTTTGCAAACAAATAAAAAGGAAGGTGTAAGTTGGTTTTGAGAATGAATTGTACGAATAAGATAATGGGCTGTATCAGTCTTGAGTTTGGGAGCACGTATCTTGAAATGGACAACAGACGGATTAAAGAACATAGACAGGACATCGAGGAAGATTCCACGCCTTCCTTTCTCTTTAGTCAAATATAATCTGTCTGTATCACTCCCAAGGTGACATGCACCAAGAAATATTGATTGCATTAAACATTCACATAAAAGGTTTAGTTCTGAAAAGTCTATTCCATACACCAAATTCTTGCATTCTTATTTTTTCTTTTCAGATTTATTTACTGCTTTTGGGTCTTCAAAGGTAGGCTTTATACACATTTTTGATGATTAATGAATGGCATTTTTTACTTTTGCCGATCAACAAACTTACATTTTATAAAATTGAGTTAATAATTTTGTCATCCTGATTGATGGGAGCGATCAAGTCTTGTACTTATACTAGTGTAATTTTACAAAAAAAATTTTTTAAATTTTTTAAAATTTTTTTAAAAAGTTTTTTTACTTCAAATGGAATAAAATATAACACATAATAGCACAAAACAGATTGTGAAAGAAATGGAAATTTTAAAGACAGCTTCTTGACATCAAGGATGTAGAAAAACACGCTTCTTAGTTTGTTTACAGTTTGAACTGGAGGACCCTGCCTCTTGTTTTATTATTGTCATGGTGAGTCATGTCCTGGGCCTCAAAACATATAGACTACTTATAAGGGATTATTTCAGTTTTGCAATGAGAAAAGCTTCAAAATTGTCCATCAAAATATTCAAGGATTACAAAGCACGTTTGTTAAGTTGTCGGACATTTTGTACAGACAATAAAACCTCGATACAATGCTTATTGACATTATATGTAGAAGGAAACGAGAATTTTTCAAGAAAGTATAAGTAATTGCTGCATCATTGAGTGGTCATGATATGGTTGTATACATTCGTAAAATGCATCATGTAAAGTACAATCCGAAAAGTAACAAATGTTGCAATCATGCAAATTACATCATTGACGTGTTAAGAAGTTACTTTTAAAATATTAATTGGCAACCAGTCTGTAATGCAGTCAAGGTCAATGAAGCACTAACATATTTTAGCTACATTGTCGCAAATCTACTTAATCATCATGCATCACTAATTTTAAGACCAATCCAACGAAAACGTACATATTTTCTCACCTTTCTTTCTCACCTTTCTCCGCCGTCTCCTGTTCGGGTAGCGGGTGCAGGCCAACGCTTCACCACTCCGTGCCATTTTGTCCTGTCAAGAGCATCGTCCTTCTGCAGGTAACAACACTTGCAGGTCCTTTTTGATGGTATCCTCCCACCTCCCTCCTACCTCGCTTTCGTTTGCCACTCATCTGCATCTCATAAGATCGTCTCAAGTCAGAGCCCTCTTCCCTACGGCTCACATGTCCGAACCACTCCAGACGTTTCTTCGTCATTAACTCCGTGATCGATGGTATTCCCGCTTTTTTCCTGATGTCCTCATTCCTTCTTTGCTAGTATGTGCTAAAACGTACATATTGCCTTCAAAAAAGACATAAAGATATTGACAAACGTGATCACTTGTTACGAAAAGCCTGAAAGTCGAAAAACCGTTATCATAGGGATCAGTATAAAAATTTATGTAATAAATGTACAAAAAAACTTAAAGCTGTTAAAAAAACTAACATAGAAATTTGCTGAATGAAAACCGACATAACCATAAACTTTTTAAAAAGCTATCAAACAGATATTCATGCATCGTCATACATCGTCATGCACCATTAATTTTAAAACCGAAGTAAAACTAGAATGCGGGAAACTTTTTTTCAGATTTTTGGGAGAAAAGTTTTGCAATGAATTACCCATAGCAACACGAGAATGAATAATTTTATCAAAATTAAAAAAAAAGAGATATTTTTCTTTTAGTTTTTACATTTTTATTGTATAAATAAATGTTTTTTAACTTTTTACTTTTTCCACATACCACTCTATGTACAAACACACAGGACACATCTTGATAGCTTAGTACTTTGATATTTTACTGAGCTGTTAATCCTGAATAAATATTTTACAATAATAATAATAATAATAATAATAATAATAATAATAATAATAATAATGACAATAATGACAACAATAATAGTAATACTGGTTAACAGTTTAGATGTTTATCTTTAAAGTATCTCATTTTCATGGTCAAAATTTTTTTCCTCAAATAATTCTTCTCAACCGATTTCATCCGCATTGGATGAATGGACTATTCCCCCAGTGCAATACATCACTTTTATAATTTGGAATAAATGGCTTACGTTGACCTTTTATACCATTGACAGTACAAAGGCAACAGATACAAAAATTGAGTTTTAATGCCCTTTAGCTTGTCAACTTTAGTTAACCTTAAATTTAAAAACGCTTCCATTTATTCGCATTTTTTACCACGATTATGTCACATATTAAATTGACTGAAAACATTCTTAAAATAAAGTCAACAGGTAAGACCAGCCTAAAAATCATTTTGTTACCAAGTATTAATTAATTATTATTAATTACGTCCTTGACTTTTGTTGATTTCAAGGCTGATTCAGTGAATAATAACGTTCAGTCAGTATTATTTGACATTTTCAGAATTGCTTTAGCCTTAATAGAGACGTTGTAAATCGAGCCTTTAAATTCACCCCTCCCCATCCATCTCTGTCCTTGGCACGAAGGTATATACCTTTAACCGTAGAAAAAATCAAATAATTTTTTTGTATTAAAACTTACGGAAAGTCTTCCTTTTCAATATTTTATCGGTGTTCTTTTAAAGACAGGATATCCTCCTTTGAACGAGTTGTTTGCTCTACCCAGCTAATAGCCAGTGGTTCTCATTTGCCTCCTTATCAGGGTGTATTTTAAGGGTTTTATGTGGCTAGTTTTGGTGTCCAGGGTTTAGCTCCAAAATGTCAATGGAGACTAAAAGGTTGTCGAACAAATGTCATTTTTAGTTGTAACTGGATAATTTATACTCTCCAAATAAAAAGCATCTCCCAAATGTCGTTTCAAACAATTCGACCAAGTGCAAATTCTGTACCATCATCGTGTTGACGTGGAAGCGCTGAACAACCATTCCAGTAGGCTAGCAGAATGATCTTGGGGAAAGCCTAAGGCTTAATCAGCCCGCTGGAATTAAACTGAAACCGACAATTACAAAGTTTCAAATTTCAAATCTTAAACTAATAGAGATGCAGTTTGGAAAAAAGGCTATAACGCCACATGACCAACCGATATAATTGGCTTACGGACAAGATGGAAAATTAACATATCTACCAGGATATCAATGTAGACGTCCTGGAATATTATACTAACAAAAGCTGCAAAAAGGGAAAGAAAAATTTAGTAGCTTGAAAGGAAAACTGTACAAGACCATTAAGAGAAAAAAGAATACGAGATATCTACCCTCTTCTCCTCGCCAATAAATAATGATGAAGTGGCTCAGAAACTTTCGTTGGAAATACCATTGTGAAAAGAATTATCAACACTTCCAAAGCTGAACCTCGTATCCTATTGCTCAGACATTGCTACAAAACCGACATCTTACTATTTTAATTTTATACACCAATAGAAACATTATAAGACAATCACACCAATAGGTTTTATCGATGATTTTATGACACTTAGTCTTGAGTACTTACTTAGTGCCATGCTAACACAAAAACAATTATTCAAACAGCAATCACATAAATGATTTACAAATCCAAAAATGGTAAAAAGGCTAACGTTAAGTGATTAGATATATTTAAATGTTAGTTTAATAAAGTATACTATATATCGGAGTTATCCAATTTATGCAGGACAAATATATAAATATACCGGTATATATATAGGTTATTTCAAATAGGTGGTTGTTTGTCTTCATAAATTGTTGAAATTAATCTCACTTTTTCTTCTTAAAAGATTTATTACTGTAGGAATATATATGTCCAAGGTCATTCCTCGGATATTGCAGTGGATTTTTATTTACTAGGTTGAAAACCTTGGGCTTGTTGTCAATATAATGCTTTCTGATTATCATTCTTTCAAAATACCTGAATCTTCTTTTATTTTTCATCATTGACTGGGTTTACAGCCGAGCAATATAGTTTATCTTGCCTGAAAAAATTATAATTAAATAACAGTAATAATATTCTATCGAAATTCCTATTTTTCATTCCGTCAACAAATAATTACCAATATTGGCAAATATAGCACTCGTCTACTTTCTGCCATCGGCGACCTGCAAAGTGTATTACCTAAAGACAATCAGCAGCAAACTTGTCAATTTATTATTTAACCTTTTAGAAAAGATTGTTTGCCAATTATTTGGACTATGTGTCAGCTTAAAGTGTTAAATTAAAAGGACAAATTTCAGATATTTACTGTAAACTATAAGGAATTTTATATCTTATATATCAGTAACAGAGGTAACCACACAGGTAAACACACAGAAATAAAAATATTATATAATAACAAAGTTCATGTCCAGCATGACAGCCCGCACAGGGAGATGGTATTCACCTGCCGGACGAGAAAACTTAACCCCGGCTACCGACCAGTAGCTTTAGAGGTTAAGCACCTTCCTCAATATGTTGGTAGTTCCAATGATGGTAGATGTTTGGAGTCCACCCAAGACATCAGGGATGCCCAACTCTTTCAAACTGCGCTCCAAGCGCTTCGTCACCACTCCTAAGCTTCCCACGACGATTGGGACAACGCTGGTACATACACTATGTAACTTTCGGATTTGTTGGGCCAAGGGAGAATACTAAGTGACCTTTTCTTCTTCCTTAGCTGTCACATTTCGATCGGAAGGCAGAGCAAAATATAATAATAATAATAATTGCAATAATAATAACAATAATAATAATAAAAACAAAGTTCATGTCCAGCATGACAGCCCGCACAGGGAGATGGTATTCACCTGCCAGAAGAGAAAACTTAACCCCGGCTACCGACCAGTAGCTTTAGAGGTTAAGCACGTTCCTCAATATGTTGGTAGTTCCAATGATGGTAGATGTTTGGAGTCCACCCAAGACATCAGGGATGCCCAACTCTTTCAAACTGCGCTCCAAGCGCTTCGTCACACCACTCCTAAGCTTCCCACGACGATTGGGACAACGCTGGTACATACGCTATGTAACTTTCGGATTTGTTAATAATAATAATAATAATAATAATAATAATAATAATAATAATAATAATAATAATAAGGCGAAATAATTTCATTTTTTATCAATTTAATAAAATTAAACAAATATGTATTTTTATATTCATAAAATTTTTTTATATGTACGAATCTATAATATTTTACCTAAATGTCATGTCTGTGTCTTTCTCTAAAACATTTGCTCGCCTTAGGTCATTGGGGTGACCCGGTAAGCAATTGTATAAATATGCAAGAAAAGGAAATATAGTGGATATATGGCTCATTCCGTTACAATCCCTATGTTCCCCATCCTCTAAATGTCAAACACGTCCACTTGCTACTGTCACGACACTCAACACTCAGAGCCAAAGATAGTATGGTATTGACCAAATTAATGATCATGAGGAAACGACACAAACATTAACAAGCAGCAGGACAGTATGAAAGACAACACAACGAGTAACAGACACATACACACAAAAGTTCGCAGATAAATGACAAAAGAAAGTAAGAGTGATATATATATATATATATATATATATATATATATATATTGACAATAAAGTGTTTTACTGATCACTAGGGCGATTTAAAAGTTGCAATAAAAAAGTATAAAGTTGCATTTATTTTTCCAAAAGTTGCGCTAAAAAGTTGCATTTATTTTCTTTACAAAATGTTCCTTAATTATGTTCAAATTCACAATGTTTCTTCACATTTTACATTTTTACAGCTACATTGTATCTTTGGTCAAAACCAACAGTACACAGATAAAGGAATCAACAACCTAAACCATTTTTCTTAATCAAAGATATNCAGCAGGACAGTATGAAAGACAACACAACGAGTAACAGACACATACACACAAAAGTTCGCAGATAAATGACAAAAGAAAGTAAGAGTGATATATATATATATATATATTTATATATATGTATATATATTGACAATAAAGTGTTTTACTGATCACTAGGGCGATTTAAAAGTTGCGCTAAAAAGTTGCATTTATTTTCTTTAGAAAATGTTCCTTAATTATGTTCAAATTCACAATGTTTCTTCACATTTTACATTTTTACAGCTACATTGTATCTTTGGTCAAAACCAACAGTACACAGATAAAGGAATCAACAACCTAAACCATTTTTCTTAATCAAAGATATGAGTCATATCACACATTACGCTTGATCTCCGATCATAGCTCACAGTTGTACCACACAACTTGCTTCTGCAAGTTGTGTTCCCCATTGGCTGTCTTCTGGAATTCATCTGCAAATTCTGCTATATATGACGCAATCTTACTATGTGAAGTCGTAGATACTTTTGGCATTTTGAGGTCGTAATGAAAAAGATAGCATTGCAGAGTGCGTGTCGACTTGTTACCAGTACATGCATAATTCTTGTCACTCTTGGATAACGAGGAAACACTTTACCAAGAGAACCTTGAATAGTACCTATTCAGGTCTTCATTTGAATCAATTTTACTGAAATTTATTCATTCTTCTAGCTCCTCAATACCAATAGGCATGTTTACACAACTTAATTGAACTAGAACAATAATATTGACATTTAGATGGGTCACCGTGTGTATAAATTAGCGGAAGTTTTACGCACAGCGTCTGACCTACGAGGTCACTGATGAAAATAACTGAGATCTCATTATTCAATCATGAATCATTCATTGTTCAAGTGATGACTATATTTTCAATTCCCTATTAGGAGAAAACAGGTAAAAAGTAGAAAAAATAGATGTATTTGACAAAGGTAGGAAATATTATAAATGCAACCAAAAATACCAAAAGTTACGCTAACCTGCAAAAGTTGCAAAAAGTTGCATTTATAACTTTTTTATTAGATACCCCAGGGTGCTCAAACTTCGTATTTAGACGTTTCTCGGTATGCGTATTTTATATACTTAAAGTTGCAAAGTTGCAAAAAAGTCGCCCTACTGATCACTTATCATTATTTTCTGTAATACATCACACTGTTTTGGAAATATGTATATAACTTAAGTTGTATTTTATCATATTTTTTAGCTAAATGTCTGATTATGTCTGTGAAGACGAAAATATTCACAAAATGATTCGTTGACTCCTAATTATATCAATGTGTGAATATATATATATATATATATATATACATACATATAACGCTCCCTTACGAAAGTTTGGTTGAGCACTCTATCTGAGATGGGAACCTGTTGTTAGCTTAATGCAATGCTCACTGCGCATGCNTATATATATATATATATATATATATATATATATATATATATATATATACATATAACGCTCCCTTACGAAAGTTTGGTTGAGCACTCTATCTGAGATGGGAACCTGTTGTTAGCTTAATGCAATGCTCACTGCGCATGCGTAGTTTGAGCACTCTGGCAGGATCCCACAATAACTCTTTAACCTGTGTTTGCTCCTGCAACATGGCCAGAGAGTTACGTCTCAGAAGCTCTGTGCTGCACTGATGAGCCCACAAAGGGCGAAACAGTACTGTCTGCAGATTGAGTATACATATATATATATTTTATTTTACAGAATAACTTTCAGCAGATGGAATATTGCATATTTTCCGAGGTCAAGACAGCTATCAGCAAAGTCCACTTGCTCAGAGTAGATTGGGGTTGGGGAGAAGTTTTCTCGGAGATTTGACTGAAATAGATTTTTCTTTTAACTTTCACATAGGCTGAAAAAGAAGCAACAATTATATTTGGAGGAGATGTCAGTTTTTCACGTGGGCTTAAGTATTTCGCATCACTAAAAAATGGATGTAGTTATAATAAAGCTTTATCAAAGGTCAAGAAATATTTTCAGGAAGCCGACTATAATATTGTGAATTTAGAAGCACCTGTATTACAAGATTTATTCAATAAAGAAGGATTCGTAGGGAATAAGGTTAGTTTTGGATCAGAGGAAAGCTCACTGACAGCTTTAAGGTACAATGGAAAATGGCACTATATTAATTATTTCTCATTTGAGTATTTTATATTGTGAATTTTTCTGTATCCAAGGTAAACGTTTTCAAATCACAATTACTTAAGAAATCTCAAGATAGTACTAAGTTTAGATCATAATTTTGATGTATTATTATTGACCTAACAGAGTTGTACTGTTTATTGGAAGTCTAAGTTATTGTACTTAACATTATCTGCATAATTATTTTCAACGTTTCATTTAATGGCGTGCCTGTAGCAAATATTTCATAACTTTCTTATTTTACTGTATTGTTTTATTCAGTTAGACGTGAAGAGTAGTACAAAACGCCACATGCATGAAATTAGCTAGAATTCTGCAAATAAATCTTGTCTGTCAGCTATTTAAGTGGTTAAACAAGAGCTTGCAATACAAAAGGTCCCCGAATCGAGCCTCAGCCCAGTCCCTAAAGTCCTACGCTTAATTCGTTATTCCATTATAATTGGTACTTAGCTTGTACGCATTTTCGGACATAAAATTGGGAGACGGCAGAAAGGAACAAATTAAAAGACACAGAATGTGCAACATGAAAAATTAATGACAAGAACGTCCTATGCACAAGTGCCTTTCAGCCTTGCTGAGGGTGTCGAGAAAGCACGAAGTCTCTCGAATAATACATCATCTTTAAAATGAACGCAGTATTTTGAGATAGAACTAGAACGTTCGACTAATCAAACAGCCTACTAAAGATAGGAGAAATTATACACGTGAGGGAAAACGTGCCAAGAGGAATGTGGAAGAAGATGGGAAAAATTGAACGATTGATACAAAACAATGATTGAGAAATTCGAGCACCAACAGTAAAGATGACAAAAGGGTCATAGAATCAACCGATGATTGATTCTGCTACATCCGATGGAACTTTCTGAAGTGACAGGGGATAAAACAGAAGAATGTCGAGAAAGCACGAAGCTTTTCGAATAACTTATTCTTGTTGTGTGTCGTGGTATGTTCATGACCTAGATGAAATCATAGTTAGTGTTCTCCATAGGTTTCGGTCTATTGCTTGTTCTCTGAGTCCAATGGTTCTGTTGACACCCATTGCTCTGCACATCTAGCCTAACATCCTTATCCTTTGCCTTCCCCTGGCTCTCCTCCCGTCAGTTTTGTTGTCCAAGATATGGCGTTTGATGCCCACATTTTCACTCAGCTGCTATGTCCAGTAGTTCTTGTAGTTTTTTTCTCCGAATCAGCAATCAAGGGGGCATCATCTACATATCTGAGATTGTTGTAGTTCCTATCACCAAGCTGTACGCCGGGGTTCGTCGTCAATTTCGACAGAGCAGTCTCACTATACAGATTGAACAGATCAGGAGATAGCACGTACCCTTGACGGACACCCTTTCGGATTTCTACCCATTCACCACTTTCGCCGTGAAGTAGCACTGCCGCTTTCTGATCCCAGTGCAGATTCTCAATTAACCGTAGGTTTTTCCCATCGATCTCTAGCTTCTCCAACATTCTTATCAACTTCTCGTGTTAGACGCAATCATATGCCTTTACATAATCGATGAAACAAACCTGCAGGTTTTTCTCCTTTTCGATGCATTTCTTCGCTAGCGATCTTGAGTACAATATACCATTCCGGGTTCCTTTTCCCGGCTTCTAAACAAACTGCTTCTTAGACAACTTCTTCCTGATCGTATCATTTATTCGATTTAGTATCACACCCAAGATGATCGTTGTGACGTGGCTTATGAGACTGATTATACGATGGTCTTTGCAATCAATTACACCGGCCTTCTTTGGAAGTGTTACAAAAATGGATTCCAGCATTTCTTCCGGAACCTCGCCCGCGTAGACCTGGTTTGCTATTTTTGTCAGCCTCTCAACACCAAACGGACCCAAAGCGTCAATATGCTCAAATAGGATGCTGTCGTTTCCACCTGCCTTTCTATACTTCATCTTATTCATAGCCTTTTGAATTTACGCCGGGCTAAATTCTCGGCCTTTCATTGTTTTCTTTATCTCTGGCTTCTACTTTCTTCCAACATTACCGTAGAGATCTTTGATATACTCAGTCCACCGGCGCATGGCTGCCTCATCGTCCATCAGTACCGAACCATCTGCATCATGCATCGAGTCTGACTCTTTATCTTTCTATGCGTCACCTCTCAAACTCTCTCGCTCATAACATGCGCGTCCTTCTTTTCCAGTTCCTCAATTTCAACACAGCATTCAGCCAGGTATTGCTCTTTTGCGTGTTTGCACATCGTTCGGATCTACCGGTCTGCCACATGGTATTTCTCTAGATAATTCTTCAACAACTTCCTTACTTCCATCTTATCAAGTATTTTTTGCGTCATCCACTTCTTCTTTGCATTGGAGAATGTGCGCGACAGTCACTCTTCTGACGCCTTTTCTATTGCTGTTTTGAAGAAGTCCCAAGCAAATCTCGCCCTGTCTTTATTCTTTGCATAATGCTCTTTCACGCACTGTGAGAAACCGTTTCTCGTGCCATTTAGCAGTCTGATGTGCCTTTGCCTTTGTGCTACTGTTTTCTTGCGCGCGATCTTCTTCAGTCTGATTCTGCTAGATAGCAAAACATGATCTGGGTTGCAATCCGCATCCGTATAGGTTCGAACTCTTTGAATCGCATTCTTAAATTGCTTATTGACCAAGATGAAATTAATCTGATTACGCCAACCATCGCCCGGACTCTTCCAGGTGTAAATGTTTCTGGGGTGATGCTGGAAGAACGTGTTCATGACGATCATACATATTGTTTTTTTTATAAGCATAACATTTATAAGCATATTCAGGCTCAGATAGGACATTTTCTTAAGGATATGCAAGCATATTTCCCAGCCTTTGTTTTTACTTTTGAAATGTCTTTTTCAGTTCCAAGGCTTACAAAACATTACAAAGTGTGATAATTTCTAGGAAAAGATTCTATGAAACGTGTAAACAATGCCTTAGAAAATCGAATTAAGAATTCAAATCAATTCGCATTCGAAAACTTTTTTGAATGTTAAAATTTGAAAACAAAACAAAAGGAACGTTAGATCTGATTGTCTGATGCATTTCATGTCTATACAGTTGTTAGAATCAAATATGTCAAAAGTGAGAGTCGACAACCGAAAGCAGCCCACATTAGCTGCTTTTGGATTCAAGAATAAGGTTGTGCATCGTGGAATCGAGCAGGAGGTAAAAATGCCTTTGGAAGCAGTGGAAGTTTCGTTTCAATGTAATTGCTGCGCTATCAGTTCAAGAGCAGCCAAGGCTTTGCATTCCATGTTAAATAATGCATAATATTATCAATGAAGCTCCACAGAGAAAAAAGAACAAAGCTGATTATGATGAACTGTTACCATTTCAAGTCAAGGTGGTTGTTGATCAAATGGTGAACAGTGTGGCAGAAGTCAAGAGTTTAGGTGCGAGAAAGTACTCGGGGAAAAAAAAGAAAGCAGTATACAGCCGTGTATAAGGCAGCTGCAATATGCGACTACGAAAGTGGAGAGCTGCAAGAAAGTGTAGCAGAGAAATATGACATCACTCAATCCTAAACTTCTCGACGGTTGAAGAACAAACGATCTATTATGCAAGACGCACCGTCGGCACACCGTAAACATTTTTGCAAAGTTAGAAAAGCGACTAAGTCTACTGTGACAAATTTCAGTCACCAAGGTCGAAAGGTCACCTAGTGAATTTTGCCTGGCTTTGGAGTAAGGCACACAAATTACAGGCAGAGGTCGATCCAAAAGTTGAAATAAAAGCTCATATTGTCATGCGGTTCTTACAAAGACATCAAATCAGGATGCGGTAAAAACAAAGAAACAAGAAAAAACACAAGAAGGAGAAAATTCCAGCATTGATGAAATGGCATGCAACTTTAAGGGAAAAATGCATTCGAACTGGTACAGAAGATCCAACATATGATGCAAAGAGGGGATGATATAAACCAGACGAAAGGTTAAACGGAAAATCACTTCTTCTGTTCGTTGTTCATGGGAAACGCACATACGAGTATGTACCACCAAAACAAGGATCGACGTACAATACATGGATAGTACAACCTGGTGCAGGATTGAAAAAACGCCAGTGCACACTTCAAGTTACATTCAGACAAGAAGGGAAGCAACCAAAGCTTGCTGTGTGTGTTGGTGTAAGCTGCTGGAGACCAAGTGAGTAGGCTGCACCGGGAATATCTCTCCCAACTACAGGGGTGTCGAAGACGCACATTTCCTGATTGGATTTTTAAAAACATTTCTCCAAATCGACGACGAACCAGATTCAAAATCAAATGAACGACAAGATCGATTTCTTCAATGGTACGGAATAATAGCTTGAATCGAAGGCTATTCGTTACTAAGTAGTCAGAAAAACCTGGCTAATCAGCATCCAGGCATCGCCATGTGGAGGTTGCCTTCGTGGACGCCCTAAAGCTTGCTGTGATTTTCCGTGGTAAAAGTAAAAGAATTTCAGTCGATGAAAAGCTTGCCTGGCACCCTGAAGTCGATGTGTTTTGGCAAGGCAATACCTGGTTATACCAGTATGTTTGTATAGACTGGTTTACAAGATCACATTCACCTTCCTTGCAACAGAAAGGCTTATCCAAATTTGTTTTGTTACTCAATAACTTGACAGGTCAAATGCAAAATGACTTTAAAGTAGCCGTGTCTGGAGCAAATGGGTTACTGTGGTATGGTTTATCCGATGCGACCTATCTTTGACAACCGGTAGACGCTGGATATACTGCTTGCTTAAGGTCCCCAATTGCTATCGAACATAGGAAGTGGTTGATAACGCCGAAAGATGGTTTGGCAATGAAAAACCCTATACCGCAAAAGAAACGCGTGTATTGATCACACATTAGGCTGGTGAAGCGTGTAATGCCTTAAATGGTGAGCGGTACAACAAATTGAGGAAAAGCTGCTGTACTGCAACAGGTTGCTTAATTAACGCAGATGGTTCTGACGACAAATTAATTAAGCCTGAAGGTCTCGAAAACTACCACGTTCCATCCACCACCATCAGTGATTGATGTATAAATCACACCTGCGGTCAGTAACGTTGACAGTGTCCTTTCAGCTGAACCAATAAAAGAAGACGAGTAGTTTGTTATTGATGACAGCATAGAATTTCTTTCCCCTGAAGACAAGGAGGGAGAGAGAAAAACCTATTTGACTTCATTGACGGCGTTATTGAAAATGTATGTTAGAGTATATGCATACATTATACTTATCATGTTTAAAGTTGTGTTTTTTATTTGAATAAAAGCTGTAACAGCTTTTGTTACATGCAAAAAGCTTCTTTCTATCGAATCAACCTTANTTAAGGTCCCCAATTGCTATCGAACATAGGAAGTGGTTGATAACGCCGAAAGATGGTTTGGCAATGAAAAACCCTATACCGCAAAAGAAACGCGTGTATTGATCACACATTAGGCTGGTGAAGCGTGTAATGCCTTAAATGGTGAGCGGTACAACAAATTGAGGAAAAGCTGCTGTACTGCAACAGGTTGCTTAATTAACGCAGATGGTTCTGACGACAAATTAATTAAGCCTGAAGGTCTCGAAAACTACCACGTTCCATCCACCACCATCAGTGATTGATGTATCAATCACACCTGCGGTCAGTAACGTTGACAGTGTCCTTTCAGCTGAACCAATAAAAGAAGACGAGTAGTTTGTTATTGATGACAGCATAGAATTTCTTTCCCCTGAAGACAAGGAGGGAGAGAGAAAAACCTATTTGACTTCATTGACGGCGTTATTGAAAATGTATGTTAGAGTATATGCATACATTATACTTATCATGTTTAAAGTTGTGTTTTTTATTTGAATAAAAGCTGTAACAGCTTTTGTTACATGCAAAAAGTTTCTTTCTATCGAATCAACCTTAATTTTGAACGTTTTTCAATCAAGTACCATAAAAATTTTGTATCTAATTTTTTCGGAAAATAAGCATAATTTAAGCATATTTTAAGCCTGTCTGAGTATTCTCCATAAGCATACATCAGCCTATTTTAAAAAATGTGTATGCTTATTAAAAAAAAGCATGTATCATTTGTGTTGCACCAATCAACCAGCCGATTGTCCCGCTCGTTTCGCACACCTAATTCGAATAAACCCACTGCATCGCCGTCTCTTGTACATCCAACCTTGAAGTCGCCCATGATGATCCTAATGTCTTCCGATTTACATTGTTTCATTACCGAGTCCAACTGATCGTAGAAACCATCAATCTCTTCATCGTTGCTCTCAGCTGTTGGAGCATGGCACTGAATCACCACAGTTTCAAATGGTTTGCCACGGAGTCGAATCAGCATGAGTCGTTCAAAGATGCACCAGAAGCCAGCAAGGCACGCTGCCAGTTTTGGATCTATAAAAATTCCTGCACATTTCTCATGCCGTTGGCTATTGATGGCCGAGTATAGAAACGTCATTCCATTGGAAACTACCTTTCCAGCGCCAGGCCATCTCATTTCTCACACACCCAGAATGTTGATGTTTAGCCACTTCTTCTCTTTTACAAGATTGTCTAGTTTCCCGCTCTGGTACATAGTTCTCACATTCCACGTTCTCACATTCGCTGATGACGACCGGGTTTCACCTGCAGCGCATGATAATTCCTGCCGAACGAGACACTGTGATTTTCACTAGTATCTTTAACGTTGTTGATCCGATTCCTTTTTGAAGACATCTCATGATTTGAGCTTGACAGAATACATGGGGTGGGTTACCATTACCTTCCCCAGCGCAGTGGCATCTGACTCGCCTGTTTGCATCTATCTGTTGTCCATTGATCATCCGCATAGCTGCAGTTGACCATAGTACCATTGATCTGCTAGAGATTAATCCGCCTCCATGGCCATCCAACGTCCTGCTGCTGACGTTTTCCTGTACACACCCCGTGCACGCACTATTTAACCCATAGATGGGACCCTGACAGGTACTATTAGCCCGGGCCAGAGTAGACCTGGGAGTAATGACAATTAAGGGGTGACTCCACACTCACCAAAACGTCAGAACTCCCGAACTGAAGCCTTGTCACCGGATGCAGTTTCATGTCATACCCAGGAGCATTTCGAATAACATATCCTTAAAATGAACTCGGTATTTTGAGATAGAACTAGAACGTTCGAATTTATAGCTGACGTCATTAACTTTATTGTTTCATTTGCTATTCAATTTAATTTGATATTCTAAAATATCAAATTAATTAAAATATACATTATTAGGGAAAACGAATAAAAGCTTGATATTTTACAAGGAACATAAAAAGAATTTAACAAATAGATTTAAGAGAACTTACGACGGCAGTGAAGATTTGAAGATAAGACTTGATTGTTGCTTGGACATTACGTTACTCTAGCGAAAGGAAAGAAGAAGTACTTGCTCAAGTAATCACACACGTCCTCAAATTTTCTCCCTTTCGTTACAGAGGGATGAGAGAAGAAGAAAAATATACATTCATGTCTTTCTTTCATTGTCTTTCCCTGTCTTTCGCCAACGTCTGTTCAAATTCCTATAATACTTTGTCTGCCTGTCTCATTTTGATGTTGCTATCCTGCAGCAGTAAAATTCTGTAGCAACAAAATAAAACAATAAGCTCAAAATTTAGTACCATTCAATATTCAGCGTTTTTTCTACAATTACCTTTCGATGAAAATAGAGCTTTCTGAATAGAAAATATTTAATCATGCCAATTAAAATAACTTTCAACCAATACAATGTGATGTATACTAAGATATATATATATATAGATATATATATATATATATATATATATATATATATATATATANTCATGTCTTTCTTTCATTGTCTTTCCCTGTCTTTCGCCAACGTCTGTTCAAATTCCTATAATACTTTGTCTGCCTGTCTCATTTTGATGTTGCTATCCTGCAGCAGTAAAATTCTGTAGCAACAAAATAAAACAATAAGCTCAAAATTTAGTACCATTCAATATTCAGCGTTTTTTCTACAATTACCTTTCGATGAAAATAGAGCTTTCTGAATAGAAAATATTTAATCATGCCAATTAAAATAACTTTCAACCAATACAATGTGATGTATACTATGATATATATATATATATATATATATATACTCAAGCTACATACAGTACTGTTTCGCCCTTTGTGGGTTCATCAGTGCAGCACATGTATATATATATTTATATACATGTAAGAAATCTAAATTCTACGACTACTACTTTTATTACTACTGTTCACACAGTACACATGGAATAAAAATCCTTATATCGCACGTCTTAAAAACATATATATATATATATATATATATATTATATGTTAAAATATCATTATTCTATGTTTATCTAATATATGTTTAAAAGGTAATATGGGTATATTACCTTACCTTACACAGGTAATTTAATTCTTTGAAGGTAGAAGAGGTAGGTTAATTTTTTGCTACATGGTGATGGCTTTGCTGACTGCGAATGTTTAACCTACAGTGTGTTTTTTGACTGGTAAGACACAAGAAGGGATGGTCTTCCTTTCTGGCAAGAGAAGGATGAGGTAGATGATTTCTTATAAAAGAAATCCTTATATGCAGTTGAAAGGGCAAAACTGCTCATTTTCTTATTTACCAGAGAGAAAATCCCTGCTTTTTTCACTTCTTAAAGGAGTAAAAGGCATATTCTTTTAGGTTTAGGACGAAGATGAGACGCTTTTAATTGGTGTCGAGACAAAAAATTGTGTGAATTTAGTGCCAGAAACAACATATTTGTTCCTCAAGCCTAATCCTCCGTAGCTTATCTACGAAATACCTTATATGTTCAAGACCTAAGGTACTCTTTACATTTGGCCTCAAGCCTAATCCCCCGTAGCTTATCTACGAAATACCTTATATGTTCAAGACCTAAGGTACTCTTTACAGTTGGCCCAACACTTCACATTCTTTTTTTATAAAATGATTAATCAAGTTGAGAAATAATTGAGTTTTGGTAAATCCATAATTGTGAAAAGAAAGAAAATACAAAAACAACATATTATCCTAAAGAAAATGAAATCTGCTATTGACTGAAAGTCTGAAAAATACCACTACCAGCAACCGTTTCTTTTTATCTTTTTCTAAAGTAGCCTGCCACTTTAGGAAAACATACATTTAAGAGTATCTTGAGTGGCTGAGATTGCAACGCGAGAAGTTATAGTATGAGTAAAATCTAGTTCCAGTTTTCATACTTTCTAGATTTATTAATGTTCATTTTAAAAAGGTATTTTGAAAATTTTGTTTTTAGACTTGTTTAGATTTTAAAAACTTATTATTTGTTTATTGTAAACTTAAAACTCTAGAGAGGCAGGTATTAATGCAGTGTCAGTTGCAAACAACCATTTGTACGATTTTGGAAAAGTTGGTGTCAATTCAACGATTCGTCATCTTCGTGAGCATAAAATAGAAATAATAGGTGTTGGATTTGATTACGGAAAGCTTGACCGTCAGGTAAGATTTTTTTGTTTTGTTTCTACTAAGATGTTCTGCTGGAAGAAAAAGAGTTCACTAGACATCTACTTAACACTGGTTAAGGCTGTGTAAACAACTTGAACAAATTAATATAAAAGAAACGAAGACAAGGCAACAGAAACGAAAATGAATAAAGATGACTACAATCGATATAAAGTAGTCATAATCTCTCATCTACAAAATTGAAATCTATTACATATTTGTGTTTAAGCTTTTGTACATGTGTGTGTGTGTGTGTGTGTGTGTTGTGTATGTTTTGTTCGTAGTTCACTGTTCACAAAACACCTGACTCATTATAGAATACTTGTTTTAAATGATCTGACGATTGAAACTAGATTTGTATCTGTCTGTACCATTCCTGCCACTGCAAAAAAGCCCTGATCCTCTTTACCATTTTCACGGCTTCATTTCTCCTAGATGCATGGCATCAGAAGTGTATAAAACATTTTCAAACTTGTTTAAACTAATAAAGACCGGTGATTTGTTATCGGTCTTTAATTCTTGGCAGAGTAGAAGGCTCGCAGCTGACTGTTGTTGATTTATTTTCAATTGTACATGTTGGTATTATTTATTAATCTCATTAAAAGATGAGATTAATAAATGAGAAACAAGCGGACTGTACTAGTACCAGCTGTTCACTGCAGTTTTAGGTATGATAAATTCTTAGGTAAACTAAACTACCTTCACAATGTGCATATGCAGAGTCAGACATTTTCTGACAAACACTATTGCAGCTGAAACGAGTTCGCTTCCCTACCACGCAGAAAAACATTCACTATTTTCTGAATAAATGCAACAGTAAGAGATATTTAACTATCTTCAGGTTTTAAAATTAGTGTATACGAAAAATTAGTAAAGGAATTAACACAAGAAACTATTGAACTATGAAATTATTCAATTAATGACTACGAAATTACACGATATTACAGCAATAATAAAAATAGTTTCAATTAACAATCCCTCTTATTAATATTAATAGAGAAGCTGAAGAGTAAAAAAAGATAAATCAAAATGTTATGAGGCATACTGTCTTAACTACTTCTTTTTACATGGTTCTGAAAATTCTTACCAACTATTACTACACCAGAAAGCACTAAGCTGCTCTAAAATGGGATGTCCTAACATTTTCGGTGAGTTTTGACAAAATATACCAAATTTTAGTGCACCAAATTTACTATATTTCAGTGCGTTTTGACTAAATTTTACCCTCTTACCTTTCCGGAGATCAAGCGGAAAGTTAATATTGTCTTTGAAAGTGGTTAGATAGGGTTGCAACTATTTTGAGTTGCCTTTATAAACATATAAATGTTCTCCGTCAGCTGTGTTTTTTATGGTCACTTTTTCTTTTTCAGTTCTTCTTTCACTATAAGCAAGCCTTAAAAACACTTCAGTTCAAAGGATTACCTTCTCCTTTCTTATTTTTCATGTATGTCCTTATTCTTTTTGTTCTTTCCTCTCCCAGTTCCAAAAGCAGGTATTAACTCAGTAGCATGCCAAGTACAATGAAGAAAAATGTAGTATTTTCAAAGATGTGGCTGAAGCTCAGCAGATTACCTCTCACATGCTAATCTGTTACTTTTACCACTCGATCACTACTGCTTGTCAATTTGATTAATATCCTCGAAAATGTTTACTTGAAAAAGTACTCTGATAAAAGTACCTGAACAGTTCAGAGAAAAATGTTTCAAACTTCTCTTTGCTGGTGGTAACTGAGGGCCATTGGAGCTGATGACCTTTCGATTGAATGATCCAAGTCTGAATATTTTAAGTTGAAGCTTTGACATTAGCGACAAGCTATGTCAGCATTAAGTAGCTTTTAAAATTATTGTTATTCAGTGGTTAAATTGAAGTGATAAAATTCCGAAAGAAATTGTCTGCTGACGTTTTAAAATAATTCTTTCATAAGTTTAAATGTTAATATCGCAATTAAAACCACCTTCATTTCGATCGAAAGCCTTTTGGTAGCACTCCACTGAAGATAGACTCCAGAATAAAAACAAAAAAGTCAAGTGAGTTTTCTTTAATAAGTGAAAGTGAAAATGGACTGAGAAAGCCCGCCATTTTTGTGGCTGGCAGTGAAAAAAGCAAAGAGGATTTTTGAAAACTCGTCACTTATTGTATTTGACTGTCTAAAACAATTGAAGACCATACAGAAACTCTCTTTGTCTACATAAAGTAGTTGATGATAACTGAATATCAATTTCCTTTAATGCTTCTATTCGGAAGGAAGACCTGGCGCTGCTAATTGCTTTGAACTGGTTTACATGAAATTTTTACTTTGTTCAAGTTTCAGGAGTAAATGCAGCCGAATCAAAATTCAGAACTTCCTACAAAGGCTTGCGCTCTATTTCAGGCTGAACACTAATGAGATTTAATTTTTTTCTCTGTGAGCACGAGACATGTGTTGTTTTGTTTCATCGATTGATCTTACGGACATGAGGCCAAGGCTTTTGGTGTCACACCAGAAATAAAACTCAAAAAATGCTATGCTTGAATTTGTGGTAAGCAAGAAATCCTTTGTAGATGAAGGGAGAATATTTCGCGCATTTGGATTAAATTATTCGGATCTCAGTGCTCTGGAGTACATGGCCTACCCAAAATTGACTAAAACAGTGTTCCCGTCAGGCCTATTTTGTCAAATAATGTCTCCTCCAAATACCATTTGGCATATTGCCTTGCAGTAATCCGTCAAATAGTGGCATACAAACAATAAAGTTTCTGTGTTAAGGCTCTTTTGCATTTGCTAAAATTCAAAGGTGCTTGGCAGAAACAAAATATTCTCATGACGTTCCTTGGGACGTCATTAGAATTTTTCTGAAACAATGTACCACAAAAGCATAAAGTCATCACCGATCCCAGAATTTTAGCACATTTCACGTGGTGTCCCAGAAGAGCTTTTGTTCCCTGCATGGGACGAAAAATTAACACAGATTTACAAATCGAACACGCTACGAAATTCTCAATTTGTTATCACTATCGTCGTACATGAATCGAAAAGAATTCTAGACACCACTTTTCCCTGAATTATTTTCAACTAATTTTGTGTATTTCACTTTTTTTGAATATCTGATTTTAAGATCGCCATAGTGGCTTTTGATAAAAAACAGACTTTCGGCTGCTGTGAAAACATATTTTTGTTTGTGAGTGATTGCGTCAAAATTGACTTAACACCTCAATGATCAGTTTCTTTCAATCTACAATGAATGAAGTGAAGTGACAAAACTGAGAAAGTGTCACCTGTGGCGTAAATTTACTAATCTGATTAATTACTTGACAAACCTGTTATGCAAACATAAATGTGGTTTTTGAGCGGGTATTTTCGGAGATCTAGTATCCCCGAATTAATATGTCGGGGCATCCGGCCCTGTGCCATATTTTCAACAGGGCCCCGAAACTGGGTCGGGGATCGGGGTGGGGACAGCGATAGGGGCGCCCCGCACATCTTTACCACAGTTATATAACTTCCAGCCTTAAATTTCATCGATACAATGATCGGTTTCTTTAGGCATAAAAATTAAGCTTTCAAAAGCTTAGTAGAAAGGTTTTAACGTTTTATGTTACAAGACGAGTGATCCCTGATAGCAAGTATTCAAAAAGGCATTTCAGACAATTATTATCGTGAAAATAAAACCCTCGGAAAGATGTTAGTAATTGAAACAGTCTAAAAATCGAGCTCATTTCTCTATAGTCACCCCAAATAAACTCCCCCTTGCTCTGTTAACATATCCCGTATAAAATCTACCTTTATTTCGAATAACGTTAAATATGTAACGTAATAAAGTGTATTGAAAATTTAAAACCTACAGAAAAGGATAACATGTATAACATTAAACAACAATTTTACCCCTAGCATGAGATTCAACGTTCGATGTGAAATCTAATGTGTTGATTTCAAATCTGCAATTTGTTTTATCCTGTCACGTATAGTCTGAAGCTATCAGTACAAACACTTAAATATATTCACTATATTCCCGACACTATGACTTCAAATAGAGTTAAATGTTTATTTCAGTTTTATTAATTGCATAAATTTTTCCAATTGAATAAGTAATATTTATTTTTCTATGTAGCTAATTTTCAAGTTCAAAAACGACTTGCTTGGCTCAGGGCTGAAATGCTGACGTAGCAGTTTGTATTGGGTATCAATGATGTGATAGGGGCAGTTTATTAAAACTGATAATTATATCTATATAAAGAACAACTATAGGTTATTATGATATAAACAATCCTATATTTAAGCAATAAGAGCGATCCGTGTAGTACTTCTTAAATATAAATCTTGGCAGCTGACACGAGAAATATATTCCATTTAATATTTCATCGTTATCAATCGAAAGATTCTTATTTTCAAACACAACCTGAAAACCTCAACTAAAAAATCTACTCAATATCCAAAGGACGCTGCAGAGGTGTTATTAATTACACATCCACAGGCAACAAAACAATAGGGAAATGATAATACAAAAGGAAAATTAACTAACAAGAAAACAATGGATAACGATAACAAAACAAGTGTGCGCGATACATGAGGTAATAGGATGAATCGCTACACAGCCAGAAATGCAAATGTTTTATGAAATCAAAATAGTGAAGCATTTGGTTATTTGTTTTGTTATTGTGTAGGTTTTCTTTAAATCTGGGGTATTATTCATGATTCTGGGTGTGATTACCCTTGTGTTTAGCTAAATATCAGTCTAGGTGTCGAACAAATGTTAGGTTAAAACAAAGGCAGTAAAATTTCTAGTTGTAGTAGCATCTCTAACATTCACTGAAAAAGGAGAAGTATCAATTACAATAGTTCTAGTATCAAAGGGAAAACGTGCTCTTATCTGTTGCTGTCAGGTTGAATGGTTGTTTTAGGAGTAAGTGTTTACCGTCAATATGCTGACATTAATAAATTAGAAATTAAACTTGTTATATACCATTTTCCTGTTGGTTGGTATTGTCACCCCTTTCTGTCTGACTTGCCACTGTTTTCTTTATCAGGGAAGTCTGGAGTGACATGTCAACTGGAGCCAAAATTGGACGTAATTATTGCCTGTTGCGAGTTGTTTTCCGTTACGAACCGTTTGGTAACCGTTTTTTAGACGTTGCTGTAGCAAGATACCCTTTTTGGGGAATATTTAAAGTTCCAGTTGTTTTTTTTGATTGTGAAAAATCAATCTGAACAAAGTGCTCCTTTCACTCACGAATTTACGTTCTTCCATTCAAGCCATCTTACGTGTATTCCAGTGGCAACCTCTTCGTTTTACTGTTTGCACCGCAAAGAAAATCATTATTCAAGGTTGTTTCAACCAACCATACAATTTCTGTTATATATGTGGCAATTTTACATTCAAGGAAAAAGAAAGGATAAAATTTACAAGTTGAAATCAGCATGTAAGTGTTAAATTGAGTGCAAACTCGGAGACCAAGATAAACAATTGGCTCCATATATGTGCTGTGCAACATCCTACACCTGCTTACAAAGTGGCTTGGTGGATAAACCAAATCATTCCCTTTTGCTGTGGGCATGATACAGGGTGAAGCTAAAGGTCATTTTTCAGATTGCATCTTTTCTTAAACAGAAATATCTGATTTTAACTCCAGAAACAAATCAAACATTGTTTATCCAGGCTGTGAATCAGTACCAAAGCCTATTTTGTACAATGCAGAAAAAACTGTCCCTTAAACACACGCAGATTACAGCATGAATAATGACAGCTGTTCTTACAGTAAATCTAATCAAATTAGTACGAGTTTTGATGTTAACTCTGAGCCTAATGTGCATGCTACACCACATCTAATAGCTTTAGGAAACTTAAATTTGTTAGAAATTTGTTTATGACAAAGGAAAAGCCATAGCTGCTAGGTTCACCACTACAACAATGGGAATTTCCACGGAATAGAAAGAAGATATCTCTTCATCTCAAAAGGACTTTGGATTTATTTTCTTTTTAATCGAAACGAAGATGATGTAATCTTCTGTATGAACATAAATAGTTTATTTGTAGCTCTAAGTATTCAGCATCCAAATGGCGACTGTTCACTGTTTTAAGGGAAACCAGTTTGAGAGCAGTACTGATATCTAATGGTAATGGTAAGACTTCTGTTCCTGTAGGATATGCAATGATCCAAAAGCAGACGTATCACTCAATTACCTTTGTTTTTATACTTGTCAACTACTCTGAGTACAACTGGAATATTTGTACAGATATAAAAGTAATTTCTCTCGTATCGGGGCTATAAGTGTAATACTTTATATAGTAATGTCTAGCATTTGCCACTAGTGGATCCCAAACAGCATGGCTTCCTGACTTTTCATTAAACTTGGTTTGATGAAAAACTTTTAAAAGGCGATTGATAAGAAAAGGGATGAGTTTCAGTATGTCAAAGAACAATCTGGAGGAAGAAAGTGAAGTTAAGCTGAAAGAAGGTATTTTTGTTGGATCGGAGATACACAATATGATGCATGATTGACTCTTCTCGAGAAAGGCTTAGCATTGCTAAAATTTCAGCCTGGAAAGCATTTATAAATGTAGCGAACACTTTTCTTGGCAGTCATAGGGTTGATAAATATTTTGAATTAGTTGACAAACTACTGAATGTAATTAACTAACTGGTGGTCATAATGTCTCTGAAAATTCACTTTTTGCACTCTCATCTTAGAGTTTTCGCTTTAAGACATATATGGTATAAGTTAGAATCATAAAAAAAATCCTTCAAGTTAAAATATCATAACTAGTAGTGTGATTCACAGATATGGCTAGGTCTATAAAGACACGATCAGTAAAATCATATGTAATTAATAAAAAGAAATCAGACTTAGACATAACGCTGAAAACACCAGCATTGATGAAGTTAGTACTTAAAGTGCAGTCATCTAGCACAACCATGATGATAAAGCCACATGGAAAAGATTGCAACGCAGACATGATTTTAGTATATCTGCCCATCATTCAGTGTATATAAATACTATGTATACTCCCCATCATCCACAAAGGTAGAATGTTTATTTTACCAATTTTTCTCTTTTATTAATCTCCTACATTTGTAAACTAATGTCTGTTAGCATGAATTAATCAATGACTTCATTGACATTTTTCACTCCATTGGGAATGCAGTTTTTGTTTTTTTGTTTTAACGTCTTTTTTGAAAGCAGTTGAAAGTATTTTATTAGGACGTTAAGCCTGTGCTGTGTTAATTTACTTTTCCCCTTTTCACTAGATTCCATTGGTAAAAACCATTAATGGAGTTAGAGTTGGTTTCTTAGGTTACTGCCTTGTATGGAACGGATGCATGAATCTAAAAAAAATAGCGTCACTTGGTCCTGCATTGTTTTCGGTCAAGGCTGCAAGGAGACAAATTAGACACTTATATGTTAAAGTACGTATGATGAGTAACATTCATTTTATACTGGATGCTAGCTAAAAATTACAAAACCATAAATAAAAGTGGTTTATTTCTTATTTAATAGGGATCAATCAATCAATCTTAGTGCCGTGCCAGAATTCTGGCGTAGGCGGCAGCCATAACAGCCTTCTCTTGGCGTTTCTTCGGACCTTGAGTAAGCACAGTGGGTCCCCAACCAGTTGCAGTTTCTAACCATACATAGTACGTAGTTCTTTGTCTTCCCCTTGATCTTTTTCCTTCTACAAGGCCAGTCAGCACAACCTCTTCAAGCCTCTCCTTCCTTATCGCATGCCCTACAAACCGAAGCTGCCTGTTCACGGTCGTCTGTAATAAACATCTATCAGTCCTGCCTTACGCAGAACGTCCACATTGGTTATCCTGGCTGTCCATGAAACCCTCAACATTCTCCTTAGAAACAATATTTCCACTGCTCTAATCCTGTCTTCTAGACTTTTAGTAATAGTCCAACTCTCGCAACCATATACAGGGAAACCCCGATAACGCGACCACCAACGGGACCAGCCACAGGTTGTCGTGTTATCGAGGTGGTCGCGTCAGCGGGTTTGTGCTGACCCGACCTCCGTGAAAACTGAACTGGAACGAGATCGTCGTGCACCGTTCAGTAAACATCAACCAAGCTTGACCGAGACGTAGGGATAATAGGTCTTTCATGTGTTGCAATAAAACTGGTATCTCACTGCGAAATGCAATTTGAAACGTTAATTCTCATTTTAGTTCAACTTTCAGAGGGAGGCAGAAGACATCCAGAGTATCAGAGAGCATTACCAGGTATCTCGACCCAGGTACATCGAGAGATATGATTCATAGTTGATTATGTCATCATCAGTAAAGTTTGACATGAACCGGTTCCACGTTTTCCGTGGTCCATCCCCAGATATGTCTCTGATAACCGATCCCAATCTCACTTTTGGATGAGGGCAGCATGTGAGAGAAGTTCAAACCCAACGATCGTTTTAATGGAAATTACTGGTGTATTTGTTTTGGTGGCAATTTCTTTGTAAACTGTTCATTGGACCTACTTTGAAATAAAAAATAAAACAATATCCTCTATTATACTCTCTTTATTGTAATAAGCATAATATTTTAATAAAATTGTTATAAAATTTACACTCAATATGGTTCAGATTTTTACACGCATTCGCTCATCTTTCAAGACAAAGAAATAACAACACACACGATTTGTTTACGGCTTGTTTGCACCAGCTAAACATCAATCAGAAACAAGCCTAAATTATGATTACTGGATCAATGAATGCGTAATGACAAAATGCAGCACATTTCTGTAAAGACTTCAATTACCCATTGACATAAAATTGTTAAGAAAATGATAATCATGAAGAGAGTCTATTGAAAATTTTACAGGCTAAGAGCACATCATGACACCTGATAATAAAAACAAAAGTCCATAGATGTTCATAAAAGTTCACAAATTAAAATCCTCTGATCAAAACCTGACCTAACACAATGCGAGCAAGATTAAATTAAAGTCCATATCTAGAATTTCACTTTAAAAAGTTCAATATGGAAGTTTGCCTGCACTGCAACAGTGAAAGGTCACACAGTCCATTCTGCAAGGCATACACGGAGCTTAGCAAATGGGTAGCGTCTTTTTTTCGCACAAACGTTTTGAGATTCCGGACAGCCTTCAATGCCGTTCGAATATCCGTAATCTTCGAAGTTGTTTCAGTATCCTCAATACATGTGGTATCCTCGTCACTGTCTTCCGACTGATTAGAATCAGAGCCCGTTTGGCTAGATTTCGAAATCTGGTACTCCTCGACAGTAGAATCGACTAATCCATCAGATTCCACACGTTTCATAACCCTCTGCCGATTCCGGGTCTAATCCAAGGTGACCTTGAACTCGTGTGACAAGATCCGATAGCGGTAAATCCTCCTTCTCGTCTAAGTCCAATCATTCCTCCGTCATACCTGCTTTTGCGAAACAGCGTTTTACGGTAGCGGGGGGAGACATCGGCAACAGCAGCTACTATCCAGTTGATTGCATCGAGGACAGACACATATTTGTAAATGTTCTTAACATACTCCCTCTTGTCCATTTTGGCCAGGCATATTTGTAGAAGACTCCTGGGATAACTAGCTTTCACTGCCTTGATTATCCCCTGGTACAATCGTTGCAATAGCGGTGTCGTATTTTCTGCAAGTGGCACAACTTTTACGTTGGAGAAGTTGAGGTCCTTCGGATGACTTGAAGCGTTATCCATGAAAAGAAGAACGAGACGAGCCTGACGTTTCATACGTTTATTGAAACCATTAATCCATTTCGAAAAGATCTCTGTGGTCATCCATGCTTTCTTGTTGCATTCTCACATTACTGATAGGTGGTTAATGTTAATGTTTTTAAAGCACCTCGGCTTTTGGCATTTGCCGATCACTGAAGTCTGTTCAAACGCTCTGACCATGTTAACACAAAACGAGACCTTCAGACGTTCTTTCAACCCTTTTTCACCCTTGTACTCTTCGCCACGCACACTTAATATTCTGTCTGGCAGGGCACGATAGAATAAGCCACTCTCGTCAATATTGAAAATGTATCTCGATTCGTATCCTCTCATGATCCCTGGCAGCTTTTCCTTCTATTCCGTTACCGTCTCTTTGTTTACTGAACCACTCTATCCTAAAACCACGGCTATGATTTGCGGTCTTTATTAATTCAGGAGTCAACTAATCGACAGGTTGATGAAAGGAATGTGAGTATGAGTGATTAAAAAATTGCCTTGGATAAAAACAAAGAGAATTCTTTGTTTTTATCCAAGCCTTAATTGTCAAAGTGAATTGAGACCTATTCGGAGATTTAAATTTTTTGCGCTCCGCGCACGCAAGAGCAAGTTGGTCACTTATAGCAACAGCATGATAAAATGGCGACCACAGAGTCGAAACAATTTGAAAATATGGATTAGGCCATGGTACCCAATGAAACTCTGTTTCAAAAATTTTTCCTCTGAAGGTCATCAACTGGCTTGAGGAAGAATACTTTTTTATTGGTTTCAACTGCAGGTCGCCATTTACTGCCGTTAGTCATAGGCCTAATTAGGTAACGCGGTCACTCAAGCCGCTAATGCCCTGCCGTGATCGTGTTAGGGGATTGGAATATGCGCTTGGGACCAATTATTTGCTGGTCGCGGTCTGGAAACCGAGGTGATCGCGTTAGTGAAGACATTTTACTAAGTTTTATAAGGGAAAAGATCGGGGCTTTGAAAAAGTGGTCGTGTTGCCGAGGTGATCGCGTCAGTGAGGTAGTCGCCAACCGGGGTTCCACTGTAGTAGAGTTGACCACACGTAGCATTCGAGTAGCCTGATTCTAGTTTCGATTGTCACACTACTTGACAGTAGAACCTTCTCCAACGTTTTGATAGGGGTGCTTCATAGAATAAACTACACTCATAAACAAATTGGAATATACAATACACTTTGCTAGAAGCTTATGAAAGCTAATAACTAACCTATTGCGGACAAATTGCACCTACACATTCTTACAGAAAAAAAAATTTTTTAGTATCGGAAATGTAATAAAAAAGAGAAGATATAGGAAAGGACTGCACTTGCAAAATTAAGCCCTAAAACACAATGTTACAGTAGTAACTAATTTTAATCTTCCATTTTTTATTGTCCCAAAATAATTAATTCCAAAATAATTATTCTTAAATACAGTACCACAGTAGTAACTAACTTAATGCTTCATTTTTTTATCATCCTAGAATAAGAGGCAGGTGGCTAATCTATTTTAAATCTAAAATTTGCCAAGTTTTGTCATTGTAGTTAGCTATTTTACGTTTTGAACTGTAGACAACAACATATATCAACATTTTTTTTTGCTCTTTTTTTTAATTTAAAGTCATTAATTTTCCTCATTAACTGAGACTTAGACGGTGCCCTTGACAGATACTTAGATTTGGGTGTGAGGATGCCCTTCCTGACGCCAAACAATGACTTTTTCTTTTGTGAAGTTCCAAAGTCACCTGCTCGGGGAATCGAACCCTGAATTATTGGTTACGGTGCAGTTCCAATAATCATTAAGTCACGGCTCCTTAACAGACATGAAAATCTAAAAGCCTAAAAATAGATATTTTCTTCCAGAAAGAAACAAGAAACTATTATCTTTTCACACATTCCTTTTGACAACATGAAGCTCTTCTTTGGTAAATTGCTCAACCATCCTTTTTTATCCTCCATATGCATGGTAATTATTGTTTAGCTCTTGCTTGCCATTTTCGCCTTCTTAACGGACGTTTTTAAACGTTTTTTAGAATGAAATTTGCGCGAAAGTCTGTATTGTTAGAAATTTTTTTAGTTTGACGCCAACTGTTACAGTACAGGGAGTACCATAATCTTTAATCATTGCCTTTCTTCTCTTCTGGATCTTTTGTACTAAGAGATACAAACGGGACAAAGAGAGAAAAACAGAAATGATCTCTGCAAAATATATGCACATCGTGATATAAGTTCCATTTGAAACAATGATCTTGTCTTTGCAAAAACAAGAAGAGAAAAGATCAGTTATTATATGTTACATAAATAAGAAATAGTGTAATTACTACTCTGTAGCAAATAAAAGCCAAAAGTAAGACTGAATCTTTTAACCCCACACTAATAAGACACAAATATGTATGCATCTTATCAACACCCCAACAATGTGGCTATCGAAAAAAATTGTACCTTGCAAATGAAGAGAAGGTAGCTAGTTATCGTAAGGAGGTAGCTATTTTTCTGCATGGAGCTTAATTATTTGCGACAAAGATTGATTTTCCGGCATTTCAACTTAATCAAATATTGCATGAAGCAGGGTTGCCTCCCTCGTTAATTACATATCTCGCACCTCATTATCTCATCATGAAATTACAAACGAATAAGAAATGGCATGTTTCTAATTAATGTAGATTTCACTTTTGATTCACAGGTATTAAAAATATCTTAAAAAATTAAAAAGTTAACATTTACCCAAGCCTCAATTGCAAATTAGACAAAATTGGAAAGTTCAATCATGTCAACGTAGTATCCCTTGCCCTTATCTCTATTTTGCAGGGTTTTCATAAGTGTTCAAACAGAAATTACTGTAGCATTTTCTTTGCAATTTTTCACACAGCGTACAGAATTGTGAAAAAACATGCTAAAATTTAAACACATATATTATATCTTCATGATAAAAGACACAGAGCTTCTCCTTTATTTATTTATGTTTGTGAGACGAAAAAAATATTTCAGTTGCACTAAACAGTAGTAGGAGGGCTTTATACAAACTGGGGGTCTCAGCGCTGGTTTCGCTATGAGGATATATTTTCCCTAGGAAAAAGGAACTGAAGTAAGTTGTGATAGGTATATCGAAATATAGTGCCTATAACAAAGTCTTATAAAAAGAGGGATTTCAGATTAGCAAATAAAATAAGGATTTTACTCTATTTACCTCCTTTAAAGCACATCCCATTTAAAGGCACTGGCGCTGTTATTCGAAGTTTACCAAAATAAAAATGGTGACCTCCAGGCGGCTAAAATGGGATTCAAGAAACTTTACGATTCATTTTTTCTGACTACCAATTCTGCTTTCAAACGTTTATCTGTTGGTTCTTTGGCTGTATAAGGATATGGAAATTCACGTCCGTCCTTCCTTTTGTTTTATTGTGTCACAGTCATTTCAGCAGTGATTTTCTCTCCTCCAAGTAGCACAAAATTGCATACTTTCGCCAGGTTCCTTGGAATATTCTAAATGTAACATTCTGCCATTACCTAAATGGTGAGCGGATCGTGAACTTTTTCTGGCTCCCTTGACAGTACAAAATCATTTCTGCTTTTGGACTCCGTTACTAGTTATTTGGGTGACCATACAAATTGTGAAAAGAGGCAATTGCTGCAACTCCGCCACTGCCAAGAAAATAACCCATTCAAAGATAGTTTAAAAGAGGAATGGGAGAAATGAATAGATTCTCGCAGGCGGGATTACACGAGAGCTGGCAATAGTCCAAGGGCATCATGTATCCACGTTGCTGAATTGATAGACAATGTGTGGAAGAAGGTAGCTTCTTAGGAGCTAATTCTACATAGCTTCTGCCAGTATGCTCCATCTGAATAGCGACATCGATGTGCTTTTTCCAAAACTTCAGGCTAAAATCACTAACAGGAAAGTATAATCAGAAATTTTTTGCAAAATGAATGCTTTAATCAAGGAAGATTGAAAAAGAAGACAAGCATGATGCGAGTACTGAAGGATAATTTGGCAGACATGAGCACAATAATGAACCAGCAGTAGAATATTTACTTGAAAATATTATAGGCAAAGTTGAATGCGATGAAAAGATGAAGAAGACGAAGAAGAAGATATTGACATCAAACTTAATTTTAACTTTTATTTTTTCTGTTTTAGATTGAAAAATTGCATCCATTTTTGTTTATTTAAGTTGTTTGACCAATACTGTTTGTTTCTCTTCCTTTATGGCGCCCTTCCATGGCAAAAAAAATTAAGGTGCAAGCGCCTATTACCCAACCACTTTTCATTTTCAAATTTTGCGAAAACCTCCATTGTCCGGATAAAGGCTCTTGCGCTTATATGCGGCTTAATAGGGTAACAGTATTTAGTGATATGAATATTATGATTTCCAGAAAATTGTCAAAATGTTAAAAATAAAATAAAATGCTTGATATACTTTTAATTAAAATAAACTAAGAACAAATAAACCTAGTGTATTATTTATTTAACACTTTTAGAACAAAGTGGATTATGTTGTTGTATTAGTACATTGGGGACTGGAATATATTCCGATGCCACCACTGTTCATACGGAAGCTGGGACAGACTTTACTAGATCTTGGAGCATCAACAATTGTTGGGAGTCATCCTCATGTCCTGCAAGTTCATGAATACAAACGAATAAAAACAGCACAATATTTTATTGAATACAGTCTTGGAAATTTGGTTTTTCCATCAGATTCATCACTTCCTGTACGTAGGTTGGTTTTTTCTTTGCTTCGCTTTTGTTAACACATTTAAATGACAGAGAGAAAATTGTTGAGCAATTACACAGTAATTACACAGAAAGGGTTTAATAACAGAATTTACTTTGCATTTCTTATTACCTATTCTATTTTATTCCATTACATTCTTGTGTGTTATATCACATTATATTATATTATATTATATAATATTTTATTATATTATATTATATTATATTATATTATATTATATTATATTATATTACATTATATTATATTATATTGTATTATATTATATTATATTATATTATATTATATTATATTATATTATATTATATTATATTATATTATATTATATTATATTGTATTATATTATATTATATTATATTATATTATATTATATTATATTATATTATATTATATTATATTATATTATATTATATTATATTATATTATATTATATTATATTATATTATATTATATTATATTATATTATATTATATTATATTATATTATATTATATTATATTATATTATATTATATTATATTATATTATATTATATTATATTATATTATATTATATTATATTATATTATATTATATTATATTATATTATATTATATTATATTATATTAAAAGCTGCTTTGGTGACTTACATGGAGGTAAAAATTCGTAACATTCAAGATCCGCAGATATAGGTGAATGCAAAAATGATTCCTTTTGTAATTTATTTTGCATTATAATGATGGTAGTGGACATCTATAAAACAGACAATTCTCCATGATAACAAATTGGTACTCAACAAGAAAACAAATATTTATTTGGTGATTTTATTGCTTTATTTACTTTTGTAAACTGGAGAGGTTTTCAGAAGGATGTCTGGAATGTTTGATACTTAACCTGGCCATGACAACTGTGCAAGGATACCTTTAGCGTCGATGGTAAAGGATTGGCATTGATGTCAAGAATTTTTTGTGGAGAGATTTTGAGGGTGAGTTCCAAAAGTGCTCAAAAAAGTTGCTACCTGTAGCTATTCCAAGTTTTAACTCCATAGGTAAAAATGCTTACTTTGACAGAGTTGTTGTTTCCCCTCCTGTTGACAAGGTCTTTCTTCTAACGACTACCAGTAGTGTTCATGCTATAGTCAATAAAAAGTTATATGTCTCGGAACGTATCAGCAAACTTACTTTACCAGACTCCTTTTAAAGTAATTTTATCAGCACACAGCCACCATTTTAAAATTATGTATCTTTGACACTGGTTTTATTCAGACATTGTTTCAAAATGGTTGATTTGTGGGTATTTCTTTCTTTCTAGTAGGGACTAAATCACAGAGATGTTGCTCTGTGATTTAGTCCCTACTAGCTACCTTAATATATCCTAAGCTCTTTGGAGATTGTTTAACAATGTCTAAATCATTGTCTTCTTGAGCTTTTGCAGATCAAAGTATTTTCATCCGTGGATTATCTGATGTCCACACTTGTACCATATGTGTTTGTAGTTAAATTTCCTGCCAATCTGGATAGAGGGATAGCAGATTAATTTGAGTAATTTTGATTTCTCAAGGCCATTGTTTTGATTTTATGGCATAAAAACATAATTTCAAATCGTCTGTATGACTATGCATATTTGCTGACAATATCTTATTCCATTAAAACTTTGGCAAAAGAAAAAGAGGAAAATGTCTCTCACCTTGGAAAAGAATTATCTTCTTTATTTATATTATAGTAATGTAAAGTTATGTAAACATGAATTTTATAAATTATATATAATTATATGTGAACTTGTTTTGCTCTCCTTTTATCTTTACACAGGCGTTCAGCCCTGCAGGTAAAGCAGATGATGACCCTGAGAAATATATAGATTCGGCAAATGATGAAACTGATTTAACTAGGATTGGAGCATTACTTAAAATTAAATTCAAAAAGTAAGTTAAATATTTCTAGAACGTAAGGCTACATTATCTTGGTCGCCTACAATCTTCAATGACATTCAATAGCTCCTGTTTTCTTTTCAATCAAGCTTAACCCATCAATACACCGTCATAAGTGTGGGTTTTTTTATATTTTACGGTTTCGGCCATCAGTTGGCTGCTAAAGTACCATCTTTTAGGCTGTTTCATCTTTTCGTATTCCACAATACTCTATTAATTTAAACCTTCTTTGCTATACTCATGTAGTAATCTTCGGAAACGCTTTGTGGGTAAGTGCTATTTTAAGTGTTTGTATTCAGCAACCGTCCAATTGTTTTTCCCAAGCTTTCTGCAGCGCCCACGTTTAAAATACGTTAAGCAAAAGTGCATCAAGTGTTGCTACGAATAAGGTAGTTTCACTTGCTTTGTCTCCTTTAAGGTTCATCCTTTCTCAGTTAGCTGCATGTGTTCAATGGAAGAGTCTTCCAGAGAAGAAATTTCACTTTCATAATTTTTTTTCTCTATGAACCGAAACATTAAAATTTTTTAGCCATTTTAGTCTAGATACAACAAAAAAGGAAAAAGCAGGAAGTGGACGTGAAAAATCCCTAATGAAAAACCAAAGAACAAAATTGATTATTTTCTAGCAAATAATAATATTGTAAACAATGTTGAAAGAGATAATGTCGGCAAAGATCATAGAATGATTAGGGGAACCATTAGACTGAATACACGACTCAAGAAAAGCAAAATGGTAAAATTTTGAAATCTCAAAGTCAAAATCGAGGCCCTGGCGCAAAAAACTATTACAACTCAAGTTGCAAAATCGTTTTGAAATGCTTTCAGGTGCAAAAGTTGAAGTAATGGCTAATACCATCATAGAGGTTATCAAAGAATTTGCATTGGAAACAGCTGGAAAGGATCTAAGGAAAAGAAATGAGAAGCAGAAATTAAGACCATAGGGCTGCTGAGCATGAGGAAGGAAACAATAAGCAAATATCCAAATGATAAAGAAAATATCGAGCACAGAGAACTGTGTAAGATCATCAGAAAAGAAATAGGGAAGTATCTCAGGGAAACAACACCAGGAAGGTGAAAATGGCAATTAAAAGTGGAAAAGTACTTAAAAAAGCTAACAACAAACAAAGTTATAAGATTCTGAAACAATCTTTAAAAGAAAACGACTGGACCATTACTACAATCAGAGAGAAAATCTTCGAGATATTTCAGAGTTTTATAAAGCCCTCTATAAGGACGCAGCCTGTAACACTATGCAAGTAGAAACCGAGAACTTGTTACCCATCTTAGACAGAAAAATGCAATGAAAAACGTTAAGAACAATTAGACACCAGAAAAAGATAAAATTGTGATGAAAATGTTTAAAATCATGAGAAGAAATCGCTCACAAAACTTTGAAGCCACTGAAGGAACATGTGCCTTAAGAGTGTAAAATGCAATCATCACACTGATATTCAAATAGAAGACAAAAGAAAACCTAAAAACTACAGGCCCACCAGTTTTCTCTCTCACTTCTACAAACTTTTCATAAAGATCTTAGAGAATAGACTGAACACAATATTTAATAAATATCAGCCACCAAAACAACCCACCCACCATTATAGTTAGTTCCCCATTGATCACCTCCATCCTTTTGTACAAATACTTAAAGAAACTAGTGCGTACAGAGTCCTCATCTTCATAACGTTTGCATACTGTTAACAGACCTTGGATTCAGATAAGTTTTGATGTGCAAAATAGCATGGCGTTGAAGGTATATACATCAACATTATGAAGGAAACGTTCAAAGGAGGCACAGCACAAACAAGATCCGAAGTACTGACCAGGAAAGTAAACACTATGGTAGAAGTCTTACAAGACGACCCACTATCTCCAATAATGTTTATAGCAGCATTAGAAGAAATGTTTAGAAGGGTGGACACTAAAATGGGCATTCACATCAATGAAGAGAGGCTGAACAACTTACGATTGGCGGACATATTTCAAGCGAAATCTAAATCTTGATTTGATTCCGGTAGGTGTAGTAAAAGAGTGTGTTTCTGATCGATCACTGTAAGTGTATAAACTTTTAACTCTTTGCATGATTGAGTCTTGTTTTCCGTCTTCCTTGCGGAAAAAAAAGGCTCCAACAGGTTTGAAGGATCTTGCTTCACAAGTTGCCTTTTGAGTGTAATAACGGAAAGTATTTATAGGATTATGATAAAGTGTGATGAAGGACGCGCCACATTTCTGAATACATCATTTATACATCATTTGATAACGTGTGGCACTCTGCCTAGCTTATAATTTTTTTCTGATTAGTGTATTTGTGGAAGGATCTTTGATGCCATTCAGCCTATCTTTGGAAAACACATTATTAATTCACAGGTTTTATTCTTGCAAAATCTTTGCTTTTTTTACGTTGATTACATGTTAGAAGGATCTCGCTACACTACTGTCCTTTTGAATGAAATCAAGGAAAATCTTTTTAAATTTATGGGTTAGTTGGGTAAGAGACGCGCTACAGCTGTAGGTATTTCGGAGTCATTTGATAAATTGTAGCACTCTAGCTTGCTTTATCGCCCTTCTGATTATGGTATTTGTGGGAAGCTTTTTGGTGTTATTCAGTCCTTTTCCCCAGGTCGTAAAACGAGTGTCACAATGTATGCAATTACATCTGATAAGTATTCCATAATTGCTGTCCTTTCTTGCGGTTTTATTGCTGTTCAATTATTTTCCTTCTTAACCTCTATGATCTTACTTATAACTTGATGCAGTTCACCAACACTTATACTGACGAGAAAAACTTCTATTCTGGCATTGGCCACAGGGTAACTGATCAGGAGTAAGCACAACGTACGAAAAATTTGCAGTTTGACCTTTAGGCTTTTAGAGAATGGGGAAGCATTTGTATGTTGTTTTAATAGTTGTCATGAGTCCAAATATGCCATTTATAAGAAACCTAAATCCTAGTCTTTCTAGATTATGCATGGACTTTCATTCTTATTGCACTGGTGAGGTTTCCTCTCCTATTAAAGGATGCTCATCTATGAAAATCATAGGTTTGTCATTTTCCTTAGATCTTTCTTATGGTTGTTATAATCCATCATGTTAGAAATTCTTAATCTTAACGTTATAAACTACCCTCTCACCTCTGAAGAAGATAATTTGTCCTCAAACAATAAGACAGCTAAACCAACTAACTCTCTTTTATAAAGGATGAACTTCATACCGTAAAATATCAAAGGTGTCACTCAGAGTTTATTGCTTCGATGTCCTATTGACATGTTTCTGTAAAATGTGATAAACGTTGATGACTGTATATTAACTCTGCCAAATGTTTAAAATAGGAGTTACTTTTTTTTATTTGAGTTTTCAATTTTGCATCGATTATTTTTTCTATTATGTAGAGGAAAATTGTTTGAAGCATGGACACTGCGATTTGTTATTAAATTTAATACCACAACAAAATGTTTGCAGCCTACACCATCAACTGGAAACTGGATAAAGGCTTGTGGGGTTAAAGATGATGCTCGATGTCCAAATCTTACAAATTTCTTTTCTGCAAAATTTAATGATCACCTTGATGTAGGTGTCTAGAATTCAAGAAATACTTTATTTGGAACAGCATTTACATATGTTTTACTGACATTTATACCAATCACACAGGATAAATAAAAATTATATATGTCCTTTCAATCCTGATAAGCCATTGGTTTTTTGAAGAATCTGAAGAATCTATTTAATTGAATCATACCCTTGGAATAAGAAATGTACTTTTGATTTGTTTAGAATGTTTGCTTGTTTTTTTAAATAAAGGAATTGTTAATTTATATTTATAAGAAAACCTGGAAACTATAGAGATAAAATGAATAGAAAGTACAAGAGATTTTGAATTTGAGATGAATCAGTGCTTTAACTCTTATAATCATTTGTGCTTCTGTCAAAACTATAGATACAAAATTATTATATTTTTGTATTGATAAAGTATTATCCACAAAAGTGATTGTAACAGAAAATACCCTATTTTAGTTAGTTTGCAAAGTTAGGCACCTCATCAAAAAATTAAAATACTAACAGCACAAGCTAAAGCGACATTTAACAAAACATTTTGACCAACAAGAATATTAGCTTCGAAACCCGCTTCAGAGTACTGAAATGTTACGTCTACTCAGTATTCACCTAAAACTGTGAAGAATGGACGACAAATGCAACAATGGGGAAAAAAATCAATGCGTTTGAAACGTGGGCATTCAGAAGAATGCAACGAATATCATGGACCACATAAACAACAAACGAAGCAGGTCCTGAGACAGGTTAACCAGGAAAGAAATCTCTTGAAGAGCATCAAAGGTAGACAGGATAGGTTTCTGGGGCATGTAATGGGAAAAGGAAAATTCGAACACTTGTCTTTAACCGATAAAATTGATGGTAAAAGAGCAAGAGGAAGACAAAGAAGGAAATACCTGCAGCAACCAACAGAAAATTCCAATGCATTAATACAGGCAACATACAATCGACCAATGAAAACAGGAGAAGACACCTCATCAGTACTAACAGTTTTATCTTCATTTATTTTCGTCTGTTATTCTATTTCTACCTAATTTTGCTGTCTTTGTTTCAATATTTATCTGTTTTTTTGTGGAAGTTTGCATTCAAATTTGATTTTCTTATCATATGTTCTAAATCATATCAATCTTTCCTTTTCGAAAAGATGTAGGAAATCAATAAACTTTCATTATAATAAAGAAATAAATTAGGCATAGGATAAAAAATGTGTTGAAAATTAATTTTTGATTTCCAAGATTGTAGAGAAACTTATAGCGTTATATGAAACTATGTTTACACAGAATATAAAAGACGACAGTTGTTTCCTAAAGATATCGATCAAAGAAAAATTTATGATTTAGTCAGTCACTCTCGGAGCGAGAGAGAGAGAGAGAGAGAGAGAGAGAGAGAGAGAGAGAGAGAGAGAGAGAGAGAGAGACTAGAGACTAGAGACCATAAGCTCTTGAAATGTGGTTTTACACGAGAATGATAAGAATATCATGGGGAGATCATAAAACAAATGAGGACGTTTTGAGAAAAGCTTGGACAGAAAGGTGTGATAAAAACAAGTCGTGAAAGGCAGATAAGGTTTATGGGACAAATCTTACCCTTTCAGGCCGTATTGAAGGCAAAAGAAGCAGAGGAAGACAAGGATTAACATACTTGGGAAGTCTCAAGTGCCATATTAAAAAGTGTATACAAGCAAGTGAGAAGGAAAAGGTAAAAGCTGGAGATCTGCTACAAATTATGAGAGATAGGAATCTGTAGAGAACAATGATCGCCAACGTCTGGAATGGATATGGCACTTAGAGAGAGAGAGAGAGAGAGAGAGAGAGAGAGAGAGAGAGAGAGAGAGAAATATAAGAATACGATGCAAGGTTGTTCTCGTAGAATTGTTATGAACATCTTATAAAATTTCACTCCTGTTGTTGTTTTTTCAATAGCAGCAAGCAAACATCAATACTTAAACTTCATACATCTGAAAGGTTGCATTTCACAAGAAAAAAGTAGAATTGTTGTTGAAAAATACTTTTCATCATATAAAGGACTCAAGATGAAAAAACACGTTTGATTTAGGTATTCTAACAACTGTATATTTCAGTAATATTTTTATCCTTCCTTCTTTTTATCATAATTATTTTATCATATAAGGAGATTTTAAAAATTTCGATTCATCATTCTCCATCTAAATCAGGTTCATTTTACTACAGTATTCTCTCCAATTAGCGGACACCATTGGGACAAGAGCAAGGTGTCCACTAATTGAAAGTGTCCGCCTTCTGGAAAGTTTTGGAATGAAAGCCCAAAATTTGAAAATAGACCCGAGTTTTGTATTTAAAAGGTGTAATTTGGGTAATTAGTGGGTATCGGGTTCTTCAAAGTGTTAAACACTTCCATTACGGCTGAAATTATTGGAAAGAGGTTGAATTTTGAATGTGGCTATGGTCTGGAGATTCCAGTAACTTACCACTTTCATGGACAAGAAAAGTTAATTAGCTGGGCTGTAAAGAAGCTTATAGCTGTAAAAGGCGAAGAAGATTCTAAAGTGTCAAAGTGTTTGAAATAAATATTTGAACAAATATTCATTCGTCTCTCTTTTTTATTCGATTGCTCCTAACTGTCCCTTAATTAGAGTTTCCACTAATTTAGTGTCCGCTTTTTAGAAAGTTTTTTGATGAGACTTTGACCAGAAAACGATCGGGGGAAAAAATTTGTCCGTTATTCAGAGGTGTCCACCTTTTAGAGTATCTGTTAATTGGAGAGAATACTGTATTAACAGAATCTA
>RDPX01000067.1:2152546-2169706 GCA_003991215.1 Morbakka virulenta
ATGGAGAGAGAGAGAGAGAGAGAGAGAGAGAGAGAGAGAGAGAGAGAGAGAAAGAGAGAGAGAGAGATAGGATGGGTTGTTGGGAGTGATATTTTGTCAAACGTTGTGTTCGTAACAGGATTAATGTTTTGCAATAAAGATTCAAGCTGAGTTTGTTAAATACTGCGATACCAAGATTTATCTTTAATGTTCCGGGCAATAGAAGTAAAAATTTAGAGCAAGACACATTCTAAGTCATCTTTTGCCATGAATTATTTTTGCAGAACAGTACGGCTTTTATTTTGACCTGAGATGGCAGTTGTAAGGGTAAACGTTATCTTTTAGTTCTAACTCTTTCACGAATAAGTACTAATTCGCAAGAATGTTTCAAATTATACTGATACTCTTTTATTGACAACGACTGCAGCTTGATATTTTTCTGTAAAAAGGCTTCGTACGTGCGTTTTGTGGGTGTACTTTTAAAAAAAAAAGTATTTTGCACGTGTTCTTTGTAATTATGCTTTGCAATGGTACTTTTGTAAGTCTCCTTTGTAAGTGTATTTTGAAATATATTTTTCCATTTTACTTAATTGTTTTTTAGCGTCTAAACCATTTCCTTTAATAGTATGTTATAACTTAAGATCTAAAATGCAAGCTATATGTTAGATTAGAAGGATTATTAATGAATAACTACAGTTAATATTATTTTTTAATATTTCCAGGTTAACCTAATCCCTCCTGCAGGAAAAATGTCTTAATCTTGTTTTGTCACCACTTTTAATCCCATAGGTGTGGTTAATTTTTCACTGTAGTTGTGAAATCCATACAAACGTCGGAAAAACTATACTGGTAGTGATTAATATTTTTTAAAGCTTATCATTTACATCAATGTGATCTTTAATTTTTGGTGAAAAGAAATTGGTGAGGTTTGGACATTGAGTATCATCTTTAGTTCCACAAGCTTCTATCCACTCTCCAGAGGTTGGTACAGGTTGTAAGCATTTTGTTGTAGCATTGAATTTAATAACAAACTTTAACGTCCATGCCCTAATACGTCGACCCCTGCAAAAGATTAAAACATACATGTTAAATAATTGCATAAAACATAAAATAAAACAGTTTCCAATTTTGTTGTCAAAGACAAACCGTTTTTCCATATAACTTCTGCAGGATTTAACTCCGAATACAACACATCCTAATTCTAGGCTGATAAAAAGCTTTGGAGTAATTAAATATTCAAACTGGAGTGGGCGTACGTATAGAGAGTACATATGCACAGCGCCTAAAACAGCTTTTATTTATAAATCATAACCACTTTCATTCAGTGACCACTAAGTAATGTCAACTGGGCTCTGAGGAAAGATGACAAACTTTGATGGCATCAATTTTTGTTTATTTCAACCTGGCAGCTTTTCTTGTTAATCAAGCAGCAGTCCTGATAACTTACTAGAATCTGTGACCAGCAGCACAATCGATGTCACCCAGCGGAAGTGTCCAGATTAATGGAACAACAGTGTAATTTACAAGACGCAACACACCACTTTTGTGGTTACCAAACCTAGCCAGTTAGCTACTGTAGTGTATGTAAAACTGACAATCCACAAACAATATTTTTCACTATCAAAGAGATGGCAAGCACGACGACCAGCACCGCGGTTCAAGCCCATGCAATATATTAAAGTACATCCAAGATAATTGACAGTGACTCTAAACGAACTAGGGAAAGTCTCTCATAATGAATGGGTCTCGCAAACAGGGTGGGCGGTGAAGGGCCACACCACGTACTAAAATGTAAAAGGCCGGTGACAATTATTACTTTGTAAGCAACTGAAAATCTAGACTAGCTGTGCATACTTTCTGGTAAATATCAAAATATCGATTTAATTTGCCTTTAAGATCACAAAATACATCACCCAAAGGTTTAGATTGAACAACACAAGCTACTCTCTGATTGTCAATTTGTCACTGGGTGGTCATGGAAAAACAATATCAATACTTCAGTTGGTGGTGTTGGCATTCTATTATTGACGGAAGCTCAATATTCACTTTCTAAGCTTGAACTGGTAAACCCCCTTATCTTATTTGCGGAATTTCATTCTAAGACAGTAACAACCATAATCAGCTGCGACAGCCCTACTAACATTAGCCCAGTAAACAAAGTGGACAAGTTCTACAAAGAAGATAGGTGAGATGTATATATTTTAGTTGTAACATTTTATACTGTTTTAAAGCTGTTTTTATATTCTTTTAGATCTGATGATGAGAGACTCCTTCTCGAAATATATTATCAATGAAGTGATAAATGCGTTGTTGGTTTTGATTGATTTGAATTCATATTCAGTCCCCAACAGCAATCAACAAAAAGAACTTTGAAAACATCTGATACCATACCAAGCCCAAACCATGCAACCTCACTCTCTTCGAAAATTAAGGGTATATCTCAGTAACAATAAGCTTAACGTCAATATATTTTTTCCTGCACTCAAAATAATTATTTGTTGTAATCAAAATAGTTTTAGAAAGGATCTTTATACAACTGCTTAGATTCTGTTAAATGTTCTTCGTGGCATCACTAAAGAAATGAATAATGCCGACTAGGGCTACACTCTTACCCTTGTTGACTTTAAGAAGACATTTGGCTATGCACATAAAAATGTAATGACTGAAATACCAGTGCTTTATGACACCCCTTGCAAGGTTAT
This sequence comes from Morbakka virulenta, assembly GCA_003991215.1. Classification (NCBI taxonomy): domain Eukaryota; kingdom Metazoa; phylum Cnidaria; class Cubozoa; order Carybdeida; family Carukiidae; genus Morbakka; species Morbakka virulenta. The sequence continues at coordinate 2,155,228 of RDPX01000067.1, forward strand.
TATTGCTGTCATGGCGATGTATGCTAACAATTGCTCCAGAGAAATAACAATGGACAGTGAGACAGATCATGTTAATGCAGTAGTTATTCACCAAGTAAACACACTGGTCCATCTATGTTCATTCAGCTATTAGACTACATTTTACGAGGGAACAAACGTAAAAGGTCTACGGATAGAACCACGTAGAACCTCAAGCTGCCTTGCTTTACACATCACTGACCTGGACTTCACAGCTGATTCCGGCAGTCCAAGAAATAACATAAGAAGTTATGAGTTGCTCTTGCATACACTGGAAGGTGGAGCATCTTGCGCTGGCCTCTGTTGCATTAACCTTATCCCTGACCTCTTATCTGTCGAAGCATCTGCAGCTATTTATATGTTCTCTGGTTAAATACTCAGGCAGTTTAAAGTCTCTTTAATAACTTGGGCCCAATTTGCTTCTAGATATTTTGCAAAGCATTTGCATGGAATTAATGCATTAAACTAAATTACATTAGGCAGCCGAATCTTCCTAGACAACTTAAGATAAACCTATTTTTGATAGTAGTTATACCTACTATCAAAAGTCTCCAAGCAAATCTCCTATGGAGAGCTTAAAACATCAGTTGGTATAACCATGCTACGCTAGCTGTCATCTATGGAAAGCTGCTTCACATTAGAGATTGTCCTAAACAACGATGAAACACGCTTTATATCAAGACAAGNTATGTTCTCTGGTTAAATACTGAGGCAATTTAAAGTCTCTTTAATAACTTGGGCCCAATTTGCTTCTAGATATTTTGCAAAGCATTAGCATGGAATTAATGCATTAAACTAAATCACATTAGGCGGCCGAATCTTCCTAGACAACTTAAGATAAACCTATTTTTGATAGTAGTTATACCTACTATCAAAAGTCTCCAAGCAAATCTCCTATGGAAAGCTTAAAACATCAGTTGGTATAACCATGTTACGCTAGCTGTCATCTATGGAAAGCTGCTTCACATTAGAGATTGTCCTAAACAACGACGAAACACGCTTTATATCAAGACAAGGTTATATCTTATTTTATACTATGGAAAGCCTCCAACAATTGAGGTATCCTGACTTGTTAACTAAGGGTACTGGTATTATTGTAGATGGTCTAAAATCCATGATGACCAATCTTGAGTGTTGGCACGAAGTTGTGATTAGGAGTAAGAAGGGGTAGTAAGAGTAATTAAAGTTAGTATTTAATAAGCAAGATTATGCTGCGAACCGGGGTTTTTTGCGTATGCCAATCTTTAATTTTCAGCTTAAATTAAGTAACATCTAGCATACCTGGAGAATAAGACCACCTACATCACTGGCACTCATTTATTTCCAACGGTCAATATTTTATCCAAAAAAGATAATCACAAGCAATCAATTTTACCGTCCAAAGTTCAACAGCTGTTGTAGTTCATTCTAAAACCAATCCAAGTCATCCTCGTTGTCGGTTTATTTCTTAACAATGAGCGGGGGTTTTAAACAGGAATAAACACAAAAAAGAGTTTGAACTTGGATTCCTGTAAAACTCCATTCAAAACGTATGCTATGGGGTGACAGACATGATACCTAACAAAAAATCTGACAAGAGGATGACGTATAGGCCGCTGTTAATTTTTGCCTTCAATCTACTGAAATAAAAATGGACTAGTAATTAATGTAAAAATTATAAAGTTAAATTTACCTAGTTTCGTTGGATGCAATATTGTAAACATTGGTACGGAAGGCATTATTAAAGCGAGTCCCCATTTAGTCCCAGGCTTACTTTGGCAACTTATACATTAATGTAATAATTAATGTTTTTTGGTATTAGTTTACTGGAATCATGATTTCAATTCCTTTTTGCACACCTTAAATCGAGCATTTTATTTTTTACATTGTTAACATTGACTAATTGAAATTTGCCTGAATAGGTAAGTTAGACAGTTACCTTCTTGGTAGAACAGTTACAAATTACCCTCTCAAAAGATCACTATCTTGTTGCGATTGGGAGGCTTGCGTGCTTCGTTGATCCAAAGAGGTATGCTGGCTGGGACCTTGTGCTCCTGGTACGGCCAGCCATGCCAGACAGGTCGAGGGGAAGAAGCCAGACTAAATGTGATCCTCCAGACTGGGGTCTTGCTTGGGTGATAACCCACTCAAGTAAAAACAAAGTGCTACAGAAACTATGAACTTTGCTACCTACGAGAATCAGGGACCAGAGGAGATCGACGATACTGCATTTCGATGACGTTGTGCCAAAGCCTTCGGGAAGCTCAGCGTCCGATGGGATCTTTTGTTAATCCCAGAAAATCGTTAAAATAGGACACTGGAATGTCAGATCAATGTATAGGAGTGGAGCAGGAGCATAAATCGCAGGGGAAATGGATAACTTCAGATTGGAAATTCTAGGAATCAGCGAGTGCAGATGGACAAAAGTACGAACGACGAAGTCGAGCACCGGACGGACAGAGAAAGGACCCGTCAGACGACTGTGCTATTGTCCTCGGGTGGATACCTTGAGAGGGAAGGAATAGAGGCAGGCCTAAAACAATGTATCGCAGAATGTTTGATACAGAGCGAAACAAAACAGGTTTGATCACGTGGAACACAGCTCGTCGTGCAGCTGCCGACCAATGGCAGTGGAGGAGTGATGTCAGAGCCTAATGAACCTCCTAGTACAGAGAGACTTAAGGCAAGGTAAGGTTACAGATTACGACGTCTATAAAAAGCAAAATGTCAATGCCAAAGACCAATATTCTCGTCAGGAAAGCAAAAAATGAAAAACCACTTATTTGAAAATTCTGCCAATAATTATCAAAAGTTTCAGAAGACAAAAACATTTTTACGTTTTAGCATGTGCAACGTCATTCAAAATTAATGGTATGAAATATTCTGAGCCTTTGATTATTGCCTCAATATTCCGCACGTTTTTCTTGGATATTGCAGGAAAGTTGAAATTAAAATTAATATTGCTGAGAACGTTATTTGGTCACCACCTTTTAAGAACTACAGTAAACATGCATAGCATTCAACTTTAAAACAGTAACTGTGAACAACACATTCAAAAACCTCAGAAACGAAGTAAGCAGTACGGTGTTGACAATCTCTCATCAGATTATTTAAAAGATATTGCCATTAGAATTGCGAATCCTCTGACCTAAGTTATCAACTTAGGTTTGAAACATGGGGAAGTTTCAGATTTCAAAATAATAAAAGTTACACCAATCTTCAAGTGGAAGCCAAACCCAGCTAGATAATTATCATTCGATTACAATTCTCCCTATGTATTCCAAAACCTTAGTACACTTACAACTAATGAGTCATCTGGAGGCACATATTATTATTAAAATTTAATTTTCGTCGGAGCGAATTAGCATTTACTATTTTCGTGGACTCAATACACAGAAACATGGACACTGGTAAAATCACAAGAGCCAAATGCATCGACTTAAGTAAGGTTTTTGATTCCTTAGGTCACGTCTAAATCAACGCTAACCTTGTAAATTATGATATATGAAATGTAGAAAAGCAGAAATTATAAGTAAATTACTTGTTCATCATTAAGCCGCAAATAAACTCTTAACATTTAATATCGGGCAATGAGGTTATTAGGCGTAGTTTACCTCAAGGGTCGATTCTAGGTCCACTCCTTTTCCTTTCAAGTCTCAAAGACGTTATTTGTGTGCTTCAAGGTTGTAGTATCAGTATATACACAGCCAAATCAAACAATAAAGATGACTTGCAACAAAAACTGTCCAATGATTTTCAAAGGGTTACATATTGGTTGGAGTCAAATTAACTCATAGAAAATATGAAACAAGGAAAAACTGAATGTATGATTTTTGAAACAGATCAAAGAATTAAAAACAGAGCTTGAAATCAAATGTCGACAAAACACAATCTCCAACTCATCTACGTACAAACATTTTGGTGTAATCTTAGATGCTTCAACCACCATGTCAGCTCATACCAACTATTTACAAAAAAGTCCTTGATAGATTGCATTTTTTACAGAGGCTACAACTGCAGATGGCCGTTGAAGCAACACTTCTTATCTACCAATGGATGTTAATGCCATTGTTTACATGCTCCTCAATAATCACATTTCAAATAAACAAAATGTATAAGCAAAACATACAACCTTAAGAAGCTCGTGAAAAAAAATTCACAGGCATCCATAAAATCAATGATATCCCGCCCGTTGAACAGCGCCCTAAAAGGGAACCTTGACAAAACGTCTTTAGCTGTCTTTAAGGTGACTTGTGCATAAAAGATTCAACAATTACTTCCAACCAATGTCAAATAATATGAAAAACAAAAACATTTCTTTACGTCAACCAAAAATCAGATAAGAATAGTCTAAAAAGAATTGTTGTACAATGGTGCCAAATGTTTAAATGGGCTACCTTCTGAAGTCAGAGTTGCTACGCGTGTCGATAAAAAAATTTGAAAAACATACTGACGGGAAACAAGTGTTGCTTTATTACTTTCATTCAAAAAAATTTGAAATCTTTTTAACTGTATATTTAAGTAAATTTCTACTTACCCTTTTCCTCACAAACAATAGCATTATTACTATTTGTTTTTTCCCCGAGTTCTCAAGCTTTTTTCCTCGCGACCCCAATTTGATATAAACAGTGAAAGAAGCGACCCCACTCAAATTCAAAAATTTCAAATCTTAAGTATCTGTTAAATTTCACAACAAAAGAACATCCCTCATTAAGGAAAGACTTTCATTCAAACAGACGAATACCACAAAATTACACATTTCAAATGAAAGCAATGAATATAGGAATCAATATATTTTATTGCTTCTTGATAATCTTTTCGTACCGAGGTTCGTAAGTGGTTAGGCAACACAACAAGATTGTCGTTCAAATGAGCATCAGTTATTCGCGACCTGTACTGTGTTTTAAGTTGGACCGTGTTAGAGAAACCAGATTCGCATACATAGGTAGTCCCATAGCGCACTAGTGAGCGTCGCGCCTCTCGTTTTATATCCTCATATTTGTTATCCAGATTGAGCCAGAAGTGTGATACATCTTCATCACTATCATACAGTTCACGAGTGTTTTGGCCCTTCTGAATATCTGCCTACTGTAAGGTTAGTGAACCAGATAACTTCGATTCGTCAGCTGTGAATGGTTTCAAGATGTGGAAAAATCTTCGTTACTATCTAGAAATCTCTCTTGAAAATTATTTTTCAGTTTGGTTATATAAGTCATAAGCTCAGTTATCTGATTCGGGAACTCATCGAAGTCGAAATTTTCTGAGACAACATATTCCGTGAAAATCGGAAAATTCGAGAAATCCCCACGTTCAATTTGAGATTTCAGAATGTCAAGTTTTTTCAGAAATCCTCTTAAGGTGGCATGCAGTTCAAATATGAGTTTCATCGGTTCTTGCAACTCCGTATGAGTTGATGTGTTTGAGAATATCCACCAGTAAAGCAAAACTGTAAAGAAACTGTTGATCTTCAAAGTCAGGGGCATTTGTGTGATTCTTGTCCGATAGGAAAGATTTTATTTCATCCCGAAGAATAAAAATTCTTTCGAGAGATCTACCCCTCGACAGCCAGCAAACTGTATTGTGAAGTAGCAATGACGTGTAATCGGCTTCGTTATCGGTACAAATCTGAAGATATAAACGGCAGTTTAATTCAAGTGCCTTGGTGAAATTTATGACAAACACACAGATAGACATAATCTCGCCAAAATTGTCGGGCAAATCTTTGAAGGCCATCGCTTGTCTGTGGGGAATGCAATGATTAGTTTTCACATGCGGATGCTTTCTGGAAAATATTCCTCGAAATCCTTTATTACGGCCAAACATTGCTGGGAATCCATCCATGTTAACTTCAATTATTTTGGCCCACTCGATCTTATTGTTCTTAAAAAACGTGTCTACAATTGTATAAATGTCCTCACCTGTGGTCGTTGTTTTAAGAATTAACGTACAGAGCAGTTCCTCTTTTATTTGGTGAGAAAATTAAGACATTCTGAAGTCCTCCAATGTCTGTTTGGAGAGGTCTGCGGCAACACTCTCGACACGACGTGTCATAGTATCATTACTGAAAGAAATTTCGGCCACTGTGCTTGATAAAGTTTTTTCGTAACTTTCGTCTTTGAATATTTCCAAGAAATTTTGCAACACTGGTTTAATGATACTCTCTCCTTCCGTGTAGGACCGTTTACACTTTGTCGTCAATAAAGCCGTCTTATGGGAGAAAATGTCTATTTTCTCCTGCCGCGTCAGTGTTCTTTTCATGATCTGTCGACTTTTGAAGAAAACGTCATTCTTTCTCAAAAACACTCTCTTGCTTGCGTCGTCATCCACAACTTTTATATTCTTCTGAATGGTATTTAAATGTCTTTCGATCATGTTTACATTCAATGACTCAGCAGGAATTTCTTTGCAGCAAAGAATATAGAATCCCCTTCCATCTAGGTCAGTTACCCCATATTTGCACAGGAAATCTGGATTCACATGACGTGTCCGTTGTCGCTCTGTTTTATTCTTACATGTTTGTGCTTTTGATGAGGCCACATTGGAGACATTTTCATCATCGACTTGCATAGAACTTTCAGGTCCAAACGAAACGTTTTCATCCTATATATCTTCTGTTCCTGAGGTTTTCTGTTTTTTTTTAATAGGTTTAAAAAATCGATCCATAACTTGAACACTTGTGACAAATCACGTGAAAGAAGAGATCACTTTCAAACGATTACTTGACCAGACCACATTGATTGTACTAATCAATATAGCCAGCAGTAAGACGAAACAAAGGCGTGAGTGGGGGTACAAGACATTGCAAGGTTGCCAAATTGCGATTTGAATACATTACGCAAAATTAGAGAAATTCTGGTTTTATATAAGCATGAGATTAGTAGTGATAATTAACGATGGAATATTAATTGATATAGTCAAAATTGATAACAAATATTTTTAAAATTAGCAACATATCGAAAAAAATCAGTTGGCAACCCTGGAGCAGTGATTTCTAGGAAATTTCTGGCGCGAGTGTATGTGGGTTTTTCAATTTTTAACTTGACCAAATCTAGATTGTGATCGTCGATGAACATTGTGATTTGCTGAAAAAATATATTTTTCGACGCAATTTGTCGGCGACTCCTACGATCCTAAGACAACTCCGCGACCCCCGTGTTTTGGACTAGTGACCCAAAATGATGTCGCGACCCGGCATTTCAAAACCGAGGGTTTATTCATTGTAATTTAATTTTTTAAATATGACGTAATTGTAGAAAAGAACTCAGATACACCTTCGTATGCAATTAATTTTGAATTACTTACCCTATCCAAACATTTCTTAAAGTTTCTTACAAGTTCATTTAACATTATTTTTGCCAGAGAGCAGATGCTGGAGGAGTGGAACAAAAGCACACTAGTTCCCATACCGAAGAACAAAGGAGAGATGTTCAGAGCAGCTCCAACTACAGAGGGATAAAGCAATTAAGTCACACCATGAAGGTCTGAGAGAGGATTATTGACAAGAGAATTCGAGAAGAAATTGAAATCAGCCAAGAAGAGTTTGATTTGTGTCCAAGAAAAGCACAACGGATGCTATCTTGGTATTGCGAATGAAGGCGAAAAAGCACAGGGAAGGTCAACGGGAGCTCCTTTGTATATTCATAGACCTCGAAAAAGCATTTGACAGGGTGCCTAGGGATGAAATCTGGTACTGTATAAGAAGAAAAGGAGTGTCAGAGAAGTATGTCCGCGGAGTCCAAAAAATGTACAGAGAGTGCAGGACAGTCGTCAGATGTGCGGCAGGAAAGACGGAAAGCTTTTAATGTAAAAGCAAAACTATACCAGGGGTCAAGTCCACTACTCTTTGTAAAAGTGATGGACGTACCAACATAAGTGAGGAGGGATGCACCATGGAAGATGATCTTTGCAGACGACAACCTTGCTTATCAAGAAGGATAAAGAAGAGGCTAAAATAGAGCTGGAGGGACGGGGGCATGCACTGGAGGGAGGTGGATTAAAAGTGAGCCGAGCAAAGGGGAAGTACCTCTGCATAAACCAGAAATACCAGGCACCACCGATCATAATCGGTGATAATAAACTCCCAGACATAGAGGACTTTAAGTACCTTGGATCCACTATTGAGCAAAGTGAAGGTCGTGCTAAAGAAATGAAGAAAAGGACCCAAGCATAGTGGAGCAACCAGGAGAACATGACTTCTGTGTGATAATAGAGTGCCTGTCAAGGCCAAAGGGAAGCTGTACAAGACGATGGTAGGGCCTGCCATGTTGTAAATACTAGAGCATCCCCCCAACCATTAGTTTTAAGAAAAATCGGCAGACTGCAGAAAGCCGCATGCTAAAGTGGTCTCATGGAGTTATAAGAAGGAATATGATTTAAAATAAGAGGATTGGAAGCACATCGTGGTATGTGACACAGGAAGACTTGCAGAGCCACATTTGGTACGGACATTTCCTAAGGAAAGAAGATAGGCACATTGGGAAACGTGTGCTTAACATGGAGCTACCAGGCAAGAGAAGACCGGGAAGGTCGAAGAGAAGATGGAGAGACTGCATGAACAATGACATGATTAGGATAGGACTGTCTGAGGAGGATGCACAGAACGATGCAAATGCAAAGAGTCATTTTACTGTAGCAACCCCTGAAAGGAAAGCGCCGAAAGAAGAAGACGATGATGATCCTATACAAAACTTCTTGTTAATAATAATGAGAAGAATTTTGTCCTTTACCAATTGAATTTTGTAGTGTGATCAATAGTTATATCGGTAGGAGTTTTTTGTGAAAACAACTGACAGCAATTACAGGAAAGTGATTAACAGTGATTTGTATTTATTAAATTCATATTCTGTTTGCCTTTACATGTATAGGTGGTCCGAATGAAATCATATACCAGTAAAGTAGAAAGTTCACTTTTGGTGTCAGAGTGCTTTAAAACTCTGTGCTCAATAAAAGCTATATTATCTTCCATATCATTGTGAAGGGGCTTAAAATGAATAGGTGTGGATCTATTATCAAAGTTAAATACCTACAACCGTAATATGAATTGAGTCAGACAATGTAGGATGCTCACAGGTAAACTTATGATAATTTGAAACAATAATCTAAACATAGAGTATAATATTACAGCTGTGAGCCAACTAGGGCCTAAACGGGATGTTATGCGGACCTATTTACAAGGACAAAGACCTATAATCGAAAACCAAAGTTGTTGTTATTTTAACGTCATTCTTTGCCAGTAACTGGAGCTCAGGGCGGTGCCTTTCACAGGGACTTGGATTTGGCAGTGAGGAAATTCTTGGCCGGATGTCCTTCCTGACGCCAACCAATGGCTTTTTCTCTTGTGAAGTTCCAAAGTTGCCCGCTTAGGGAATCGAACCCGGAACCTCTTGTTTACGTGCAGTTGCACTAACCATTAAGCCACGGCTTTTCACAATAATCGAAAACCAAAGGTATCAAGGAAATTCGCAGCTCTACATAAAGCATGGACCATGTTATTTTCGTTTTGACTGTTTAGGTGACCATTAAAGCAACAGAAGGTTTATTGTCGCCCTTTTATTTAAGATTTAGACTTTCAGTCTAAAAACGAATTTAACAAAAGCTGATCGGCGAACCAAAAATTATGAGTGTGGATGAAGTTAAAATTTCTACTCAATGTTATGTATTTATTGTGAGAGCAATGATCCAGTGCCATTCTTATCACTCATCAAGATGACGTTAGGAGCACTAGGCACCTCTGATAGCCTGCAGTGAAATTATTAGATGTCAAATGAATAAACATAGATAATTTATGAAAACTCTGTAATCAGATAGCATGTAGTGAAGTTTTTTGAATATCAAATGCATAAATATAAATAATTTATGAAAACTCTGTAATCAGATAGCATGTAGTGAAAGTTTTAGAATATCAAATGCATAAATATAGATAATTTATGAACACTTCTGTAATCAGATAGCATGTAGTGAAATTTGTAGAATATCAAATGCATAAATATGGATAATCTATGAACACTTCTGTAATCAGAAAAAAGTAAAACTACTCTGACAATGGCATCTTCCTTTCAAACATTTGATTGAAAATAATACCTTTTTTACTGCATTGCTGAAAATAATACCTTTTTTACTTCACTGTTACTATTTATTACTCTGGCACTTATTTCTTTTATTTCGAAAAAAGGGAATACAAGTTGACCTTTTTTGACTAAATTTATTTCTCTAAGTATCATCAGTGAAAAAGGTCGTCAACAAGTAATTACTGTGTATTTATCAAAAATATTTAACCTACTTTTTAATTTTAACTTTTAGTAGTGCTCCGATTCTGGTTAAATCACTTTCGTCATTTGCTGATTTTATGAATACCTGAGGATCCTTGGCATCTCCATAATGATTGAAAACCTATGTGAAAAAAACACAAGAACAAATAAAGTAAATATAGAAAATAATATAGAAAGGGATAGAAACAGCAGAAAAATTATAAATAAAGTAGTAACTTCAGATTTAGAATATTGGTGATTTCAATATCCATAGAAATTTATCAATAACCCAAGACCTCAAGAATCTCAAGTTCATTAAAGGATTTTATCAATCTATAGGATTCCACACCGAAACAGCCTACAACCACCGACACAACGGTGGTACTAACGTGGTGCAATCTTAGAACTTGATGAACCAACGGGAAATAGTTTTTGACTTACTCCATCTCCCTGTCGTTCACGTTTACATCGATAGATACTGCGAAGGTAATTGTATACCAACGTTTTCCGGCATGAGTAACGTAAACAACGTCCGAGAGGTTGTGTTCTATCTCTTGAATTGCCTTAACTGGTTTCTTCCACCTTATCTCAATGCTACCATCTTTACATATATCAATATTTCAGGCATCTTCTCTCACCGTTTTTCCTAAAATTTCACTTCACATCATTCTCAATATACTCTCAATAGGATTCTATTATGTCTTCTTTCTTATTTTTAACTGTATCAATCCTTTGGCGCTACTTGCAGCAGGCTCAATGTACTCTTCTTTTTTGCCCACTCCACTCCACATTAGTGATACTACCCTACCTCTTCTGTACTTGAACCAGTCTTGTATTAAATGCCTGGTCCTGCTAAGCAAAGGGATGAATTTAAGTGCTTTTGGCCAGAAAACTAGCTCTGATCAGCTGAAAATACTTCTCGTCTGCCATACCGTCGAAAAGAATAAAACATTTTTCATGAAGTGGTTTCTACAATATTTGTCTTTTTCTTTCTTCCTCAATCCTCTTTTTTATTTTATCTCATTCTCCATTTTCCAACTCCATATTCTCTTGCAACTTATCCTGTATAAGTAATTGATAACAGATTATAGATTACTTGATAACAATCTGCTTTCAGCAACCATTCCTCACTGTTACAAACCTGTTCTTTGAAACTTAGTTCCTCTTACCTGACAGAATCCATCATACTCAAATCCACCTCCGCCTTCTTTCCTTTTCAGATACAATTGACCAAGGTTCAAGTATGAAATGCTCCATTCATGGTAAGGAATTTAATTGTTGGAACATTGTTGCACTTCAGATTACTGTCAAACAAGTCTGGGACCCCTACACTATATCTAACTATATTAACTAATGCTATGAATCAGATTGCCTGCATACAGTCTTGACTTTGAAATGCACTTCATCCTTCTCAAATGTCCTTTTCTGATAATTGTTTTCATTCTCCCATTCAGAATGTAAGTGTTCAGCACTCCTAAATACATGTAGCCTTCCTTATCAACTTCCTTTTTAACATCCTTTTCCTGAAATACTATTTCCCCAGACTTGACCTTGGTCCTCATCCTAATTTTGAGCACCACACAGTTGTCTAATGCTGATTTCTATATATTTAAATAAAGGTTAACTATTTTTAATCGTTATTCTTAGCTCTCATTTTTTCAAACAATTTCAGGTCATCATATGAACAACAAATGACTCGTCAGTTCCAAGTGTGTACTTAGGTTTCTCTCTTTTGGGTAACATCAACAATGGAATCATTATGATGATGAAGGGACGAGAAGACATCAGCTTTCCTTAGAATATACCTTGTTTTATGTTAACCTTGTCAAATACCAACCCTAATATCAACGCTATTCTCCAGTGTCACACATGGTTTTTCTTATCGGTCAATAGAGATTTTCTGCTATAGTTACAAAGTTCAACGTCTCAAGAATCCACGAATGTGCCACCATATCATATTTCTTCTCTTAGTCAAGCCAGCACATGCTAGGACATCATGTTTTTGCTTTCACTTATTTCAACTCAGCTTTATTAATAAAAAACTGATCACTGTTGCCTTGTTTTTTGTTCTACTACAATTTTCTCATCATGTAACAAGTGCTTGCTCAAAGGGTGATCTTAATTCAGGTCTGCAAAGATACTAGTCACCAGTTTCCACATCAATGACAGGAAAATAATAAGGCTGTATTTTCAGGCCACCTTTCCTTTTGCAGGGCCCTTCTAAATAAACATAGTTCTGACCTCCACAGTACAATTAGGAACATCCCTTGTCTCAATACAACCCCAAAACACTTTGGGAATCAATAAATGGAAGGGCTGAAATCTTTTGAAATAGAATCCCTTGACACAATCTAGTCCTGGTGCTTTTCAGGTGGCAATTTTCCTAATTTCCTTTTTAACATCGTCCAGGTTAATAGTTCCCTCATTTATGCTTTTAATATCCGCCATTCTGTCCTCCGCTCAACCTGTTGCTAGCATGCTCATTGTCGACTGACCAAATACTGCTCAAAAAATGGTTAACTTCCTATGCATCAGGCCCATGACTCTCCCTGCTCTGTGCGTTCCTACAACGTTCTCTGTACATTAGCTTTGGTTATTGTTGAATACTTATTTTTTGTCTGTTAGCTGCACTTTTTCCTTCAAACATCCTGACTTTCTTACTTGCTGTCTCGATTCGGGTTTTTAAAGCGTAGTGAATACTGTTTTCATCCGTTTTTCTTGTCAATTAATACTTACTTTCAAGACCCTACTATAAGAACCTTCTTATCAATGTTATTTCTATGTATCTTTGTTACCAGGGAAAAATCTCTCCGCTATTTAATCAGACTGTTTTCAAAGCTCCTCTGCTGTCATTTTACCCTATTTTCTTTTTTCCTTCCACTCGGTACATTTTTCGTAATTCCTAATCTAGGTATCCGGTGGGGGCTAGTCTGCTTCCTGGGTGGAGGGGACTCTTTAGCTTTGGTTGGCAACCCCTCAAAGTTTAATGGAAATAATATGATCCATCCAACAAATACGTGGGCTGTGGCAGTTTTAAGATATGGGTCAGGAATACTGACAAGGAGAGTAGACGAATTGAAAGATCTTGATAGAAAGTCACGTAAAATGCTTACAATGTACAAAGGTTTTTATCCAAAAAGTGATGTTGACCGCTATATATGAGTAGGCATGAAGGTAGAAGGGGACTAATGAATTGCGAAGACACAGAAGTGAAGAAAATAGCATAGGTTTTTACCTCAAGAACTCTGAAGATTCACTGCTACAATCAGTGAAATATGTTGGCATTGTTGAGCATGAAACCTCTGTTGATAAAGATTACTTTAAAAAGTCAATTGCAGAGAAAAGAAAAGACAACTGGTGTGGTAAAGAGATGTACGGACAGTTCATTAGAGATCAAAATGAGTATAATGATAAGGAGAAAACTTAAAGTTGTTGGGTAGTAGGATCTGATTTGAAGGCAACAACGGAGGCGCTGATATTTGCAGCTCAAGAGCAAGCTATTAGGACAAATTACATCAAGTTCCATATTGATAAGACTGCAGATTCCCCTAATTGTAGAATGTGCGGGGAAAGAGGAGAGACAATAGGCCACCTGGTGAGTGAGTGTAAAAAGCTGGCTCAAAAGGAGTACAAACGACGCCATGACAATGTTGCAAAAGTAATACACTGGAAGCTTTGTGGCAAACTGAATTTCGATAGAACTGAAAAATGGTATGAACACACCCCTCAGGCAGTGATAGAGGATGACAGTCATAAGCTTTTGTGGGACATGAATATTCAGTGTGACAATATTATTGAAGCAAGGAGGCCAGATTTAGTCATTGTGGATAAAAATACAAAAACTGCAGTTATTGTTGATGTTGCCATACCAGGGGACAAAAGGATCCAGGAAAAAGAACAAGAAAAGATTGAAAAATACCAGGACTTGAAGAGAGAAATTCAAAGACTTTGGAGTCTTAAGAAGGTTGTAGTGATTCCAATAGTCTTAGGGGCCCTCGGAAGCGTAACCAAGAACTTTGAAAAGTACATAGAGAAACTAGGAATACAGATAGATACAACACTGACCCAAAAAACTACACTATTAGGAACAGCAAGAATTTTAAGAAAAGTACTGGAGTACTGAATTAGGGAAAGAATGTGAGAGACCTTTGGTTACTTGTTGTAACCGGCTCTCTTACAAATACTCGGTATAACATCTGCCTGTGATGAAAACAGATTTTAACGATAATAATAAT
>RDPX01000067.1:2173615-2189160 GCA_003991215.1 Morbakka virulenta
GACGGTATAGCCTGATGAAGCAATCCTGGTCTGTTGCCACTCCCACACCGACTATGAGGCGGGGTTGGGTTTATGTGGAAGTATTTATTCATAAGGTAAGGACAGATAATTTAACTTGAACTAACAACTTTATAAAAGCCTGTTCAGTTTTTATTGGTAAGAAGGTTGGACTTAAACCCCTACAGGAATATAATTAACTAAAAGAGAAGGAACCATGGTGGTAGAGACGAATAGATAATTCTAGAAAAGTGATCAGGAAAGAAATAAGTATACGTGAAGGAGAAAAGAAGGATCAATGTTGGAATAAGAATAAAATATTCTATCCGGAAAAAAGGACTGAACATATTTCTAGAAGAACTGAAATAGTTGCTTTAAGGCCAAAATAAGCAAGTTAAAGTTTACCAACAAAGAATCAAGCAATTCAGGACCAACAGAACATTCCAGACTGATCAAAAAAGAGATTACCAACAACTGAACGGTGTTAACAAGAGTAATAAAAAACCTCACGCTGAAGGAAGTAAACAATTTTGGATTAACATATGGGGCAAGAATGTCAGACATAATGGAGGTGCTGAATGGTTAGAAGAATTAGAGAATGAAGCAGAGCTGAATGAAAAACAGAATGTATTAACAATAACAACGAAAATGATTACAATGCAAACAAAGAGGGTCCCAAATTAGAAAAGTCCAAGACCTGATGAAGTCCAAGGTTATTGGCTGAAACAGTAAAAACCGCTTCATGATAGAGTGACAAATCAAATATATGACCTTATTGTTGGCGAAGGTGAAATCCCAAAGTGGACGACGACAGGAAAAAAACTGTACTGTGTCAAAAGGACCCGAAAAATGGAACTACTATAGTTAACTAGAGGCCTAAATCTTGTCTTCCACTGATGTGGAAACTTATGACAGATATAATATCAAACAATATGCATGAGTTCCTTGAGCATAAAGGGAAACTCCCGCCTGAACAAAAAGGATGCCGCAAGAAAACAAGGGAAACAAAGATCAGTCAATCATTAATAAGACTTTCATGAGAGTTTGTAAGCGAAGACATACTAACTTGGCAATGGGTTGGATTGATTACAGGACGGCCTAAGATATGATTCCATATTCGTGGGTAGTAGAAAGCCTTAAGCTAGCAAATATAGCAGTAGTATATGTACAGGACTAAACGGCAAAAATCAGAAAAATTGAGTTAGAGAAAAAAATTCAGAAAAGGGGAGAAAAAATCAAAACAATCAAATTTATTAACCAGGTAATCTACCTGAAGGTCACTTCGTTCATAATCTTGTGAAATCCTACAGAGTGTGTCAACCATAAGGTTGGTTAGCGAGTGAGCGAGCTCTCCTAGCGGGGTGAAACGAAGTAGTGGACTCTTTCACTGAGCGAACTCATTCACTCGTCTACTTGTGTCCTCATACCCAGTCATGCCCAATCGTCCCCTATCATGTCCTGCTTCACAATTTTGTGGAACTTTAGTTTTGTGTCCTATCTAATATCCATATGGTAATGTCTCATAATTTTTCGGAATGCGTCTTTTATCATATCCTAACCTAAAGCCTTTCTCTTGGTACTTATTTATCAGTTGTTTTGTTTTTGAATCACCTGTAATCATTTGTTCTTTGACAATTGTTATCCTATCTTTTGTACCTTTGATAATATCATTCATTGAACTTTGATTAATACATTGACTGGTTTCATAGTTGAGGGTAAAACCTTTTACCTTGCAAACATTCTTACCATTTGATGTTGTGTAAGCATAGGATTTTGGACCCGTACCACACCATGATTATAATGTGATGACCATCTAACTCATCAGTCAAATTTCCCAAGCTATCTCCCATTTTGATTGTAACACCACCAGGTCGTTCAACATACCACGCAGAATCAGTATCATAACCCAATACTTGATCACTTAGTTTGTCTAAGACACCGAAAAGCATCATTTGAGCATGGCAAGTTGTGAAACAAGCTACGAAGATGTTAGTATCCCTACAGTTGTCAACGAAATAATCTTTTATGTTATAACTCATTTGTACCATGTCTTCATTTATAAACTGAATGTTAAGATTATCAACGTTGTCATCAAGCAATATCTTGTAAAACTCTTTAACCTCGGTAACGTATTTGGTCTGTTTCATGTTGTGACGCTGACCAAACTTACCCCATAGACTGTTTAAACATAGTTTGGCAATAGCTCTCATACCAGGATTGTGTTTTATTTCACCTGGCTCAATACTTTAATCTTTTGTAGACAATGTCCTTAAATTCTTGCTTAGTCTTCTATGTTCAGTTTGGGCCAGCTTCAAGAGGTGAGCTTCCCATTTTGATCTTCATAAACCTACGTACGTACCCTTTGAACAGATCGTTTTCTCAAAATTCCAAACCTCATAAATTTGTTCTACCTTGTAACCCTTTTCAACGGCTGTTTGTATTTGTGCACCAGGGACCTATAAATCTTCTTAATTCATCATTGTGAATGCATTTTTAAAATTTAATTTTGGAGCATGCTCTGCACAGAGGAAACAGTAGTTTTCAGCGTTTCCATACTTTGTTTTGACAGGGAATATAGGGTGATATAAACCTTTTGGTGGAGGCACTTTGCATTTTATTATACCGAACCAGTCTTTGTCTAATTTTTCAGGGTTAAATATTTTTGTAGGATGTCCAATTGAATACTAATATTGTGCGGTTGTATATAAACTTACAAAATCAATATATCGTCCTTTTTCATTGTCTTTAAAATCATATTGCAATTTAATTAAGTTTGTACCCCCACCAAAGAATGCATCTCTAGGATTTAGAGGAGGGTTGTTGTTAGACCCTGTTTTAATGTCTTTATTTCTATATAATTCGCATTCATAGACTTCAACAAGGTTGTATCTTGCATTTCGTATCTTGTTATTTTTCTCAAATGTTTGTTTTTGTAATGTTGACATATTAATCTTGTTCTTTGGATTTATTGTGTCAGGGGTATTACATTTTGGACACCCATACCAGAAACACCCTTGAAATTCATACACTGTGTTTGTTTCTTTACAGTATCCATCAACTTTTCTAACGTCGTTAATCATATACTCTCTACCATTTAAGGCATGTTGTATTTTGATATCATCCCTATTTGAAAGGTAGTTTAACCATGAAATACTCTTTTTACTGTAAGCTTCAATGTTATTAGTAGCTTTATGAACTGTATACAACTAGCTGGCATATAATTTAATCTGTAGAGGGTCATACATACAGAAGCTATGATAACGTATNTCTTAATTCATCATTGTGAATGCATTTTTAAAATTTAATTTTGGAGCATGCTCTGCACAGAGGAAACAGTAGTTTTCAGCGTTTCCATACTTTGTTTTGACAGGGAATATAGGGTGATATAAACCTTTTGGTGGAGGCACTTTGCATTTTATTATACCGAACCAGTCTTTGTCTAATTTTTCAGGGTTAAATATTTTTGTAGGATGTCCAATTGAATACTAATATTGTGCGGTTGTATATAAACTTACAAAATCAATATATCGTCCTTTTTCATTGTCTTTAAAATCATATTGCAATTTAATTAAGTTTGTACCCCCACCAAAGAATGCATCTCTAGGATTTAGAGGAGGGTTGTTGTTAGACCCTGTTTTAATGTCTTTATTTCTATATAATTCGCATTCATAGACTTCAACAAGGTTGTATCTTGCATTTCGTATCTTGTTATTTTTCTCAAATGTTTGTTTTTGTAATGTTGACATATTAATCTTGTTCTTTGGATTTATTGTGTCAGGGGTATTACATTTTGGACACCCATACCAGAAACACCCTTGAAATTCATACACTGTGTTTGTTTCTTTACAGTATCCATCAACTTTTCTAACGTCGTTAATCATATACTCTCTACCATTTAAGGCATGTTGTATTTTGATATCATCCCTATTTGAAAGGTAGTTTAACCATGAAATACTCTTTTTACTGTAAGCTTCAATGTTATTAGTAGCTTTATGAACTGTATACAACTAGCTGGCATATAATTTAATCTGTAGAGGGTCATACATACAGAAGCTATGATAACGTATTGTTGATGGTCAATATTTTCCTACTCTATAAAGTCTTCCCTAAATTTCATCATACTTCTTCTAAGAATATCAACATCTGATCGGCAATATTCTGTCAGCTTTTTCTTCTCTCTAACCTTCACCAACTCTTCCCTTATACCATTCTAAGAAAGCTTTCCGATTAGAGCTACTCATTTGGTCAACATCATAATGTTTCTTGCTAGGAATATGTCCTACATAGTTTTGGTCACATTGTTTATTGAAATAATGTGGAAAGTATCCTTTCTTCAACTCTTTTAATCTGAATGTTTTGGGAAAGGTTGCTAGAGTACTAGCAACATGGTTAAGACTATCTATAAAACGAATATTATATTGTTTGACTGTCATAGACATAATCTTGGTCCCCGTATAGATACAATATGGATTGATTCTATTCTCAACACAATACATTAGAATTAACTGAGCATCATAAGTTTTTGCATTGTGAGCAATGAAAGTGTAATATTTTCTTTCATCGCAAAACACAAACCTGCAAAAGTCATCAATGTTATAAAAACACCATTCTTCACCATTGAATTCCCATGCATGAACGTAATTCACAATATGGACACCTGTATCTTGAGTAGTCTCAAAGTCATAAAATATTTATTTTTCTGTGTATGTTTTGCATGAGTAACATTTCTTATCACCTTCTTTTAACTCACAGTATTCCATGCATTTTCCACTCTTACACTCTTTAGGCTTCATATAACACTTATGATCTTTCATCTCGTGGTATTCTGTTGACAGTTTAAAAACATTGAATAACCACATTTATGACCTTTGAGGCTTTTAACGGTTCTATCACACTTTAGGTACTTTTGAACTGTTGTACATACAGTATTTATCTTCCCCTCCTTTCTTGCACGGTTTCTAAGATGCTCGTCAAAACACCCTTGGCCAAAAAATTTTTTACCATGTATCATGATCTATAATTAGGCGAATCTTATCACCATTAACTAATTTACGTTCATTTTTAACCTTTGATAAAATTTCCATAAAGATTTTTGGAACATCTACAACACCTGTTTTTCTGTCTTTGAGTTGATATTCATCATATCGCGTTTGAAATTTATTGTGATGTACCTCGGAGACTTTCATGATATCATATCTAGACTCCTCGTTTTGTTTTCTTAACACTTCTCTCACAGAAGGGTCATTGATATATTTAGCAAGTACTGTTGGTTAATTCCTTTAAAAAATAAGACTGGTGTTGAAGTAGAAAAAGCTTTTGGAAAAATATTCTTACAAAGGTTTCCTGATAAAGTTTGGACTGGTAAAGGTAAAGAATTTTACAACAAACATGTTAAGGATTTGCTAAAGAAACACAATGTTGAACTGTTGAATTGAGCAATACCAATAATGAAGAGAGATCACCTGTTGTGGAGAGATGGAACCAAACTATGAAGAACAAAATGTATAAATATTTCACTGCAAATCAAACGAGTAAGTTCATTGATGTTTTACCTGATATGGTTAAAAAGTACAACAACACTAATTACAGAAGCATTGGAATGACACCTAATGATGTAAGTAACCCCCAAATTCAACTAAAGTTTATCTTACTTTATACAAAAAGCCACCGGAGAAAACTAAACCTAAATTCAAGGTTGGTGATCGTGTTATAATTACTAAGAAGAAAAAGACATTTGAAAAAGGGTGCACAACAAACTGGACAAAAGAGCTGTTTGTCATAACAGAAGTTCAGAATACTACACCACCAACATACAAGATAGCAGACCTGAACGGTGATGAAGTTCAAGGTTCATTCTACAAACAGGAGCTTCAGTTGTCAAAGCAAGATGTATTTAGGATTGAAAAGATTATCAGACGCCAACAGAAAAATGGTAAGAAACAGATATACGTTAAGTGGGAAGGATATGGTCCAGAGTTTAACTCATGGATTGATTTTGTTGATGTTGTTTAAAGTATTTATATTACATTGAAAAATGAACACATTCATTGTAAAAAATAATTTAGTTTACGATAGCCTAACAAACGTTGACATATACGATATCGTCAAACAGTTAAAGATACCCAACTTTAATGGCGTATTCATGAAAGATGCATTACCCAAAAAACCTAAAAAGGCTGAGTGTGGTGTTATGAACTTTAATGATTCGAATCAACAAGGGTCTCACTGGATGTGTTGGTACAAATTAGGTTCAAACAGAATTTATTTTGATTCATTTGGATGCATAACACCTTTTGAGCTACAAAGATATCTAAAAACACCCTTAGAATATAAGAAGGAAACTTTATGCACCCAGAGATATACTGAGCAAGTTCAAGAACCTAATACAAACATCTGTGGCCACTTCTGCCTGTACATTTTTAAAAATCTCAGTGACGGTTTAGGTTTTCAAGAGATAATAAAAATGTTATATTAAAAATGCCCAGCTTGTTTGGAGAAAATGGTAACAGAAATACAAAACGAGGACCACAGAAGCCCCAAGGTCCTCAAGGACCACCGCGTAACTCTGTCAAACGGGAACAGTTACTCGACTGACCACTCGCTCTAGGAATATCATATACTTTAAAAACAGATGAAGATTTAGTAAATCTATTGGTCAAAATGGAATTCGTTGCTTGATGTAACTACGGTCAAATTTATAGCACAACAATTATACCTGCATCAGCAATAGAAAAGGGTAAAGGAAACCCTACAATGATGCAGTTTCCTACAGCAATTGGGAATGTAACAATTATTATAGAACTCATAGGACCAGGGTTCAAGACTGTGAGAGTGTTTGAAACAAAGAGCAAATTGAAATATGAACTCAACAATGTTTTTCTAATGTCTCCAATGGGTCAAAAAGGATTGGTTGGACCTCAAGGTGAAAGAGGGTTAGAAGAAACAAAAGGTGAAAAAGCAGACAAGGGTGATAAAGGAGACAAGGATGACAAGTGTGACAAGGGTAACAAGGGTGACAAGGGCGATACAGTTCCTCAAGGCAACCCTGGGGTTGTGATTATTCAGCCAGATGAAGGAATTCAATCAACGCCAACAGGTATCAGTTTAGCACCTATGAAATTGATATGGGAAGGTACAGTTCACTTCAACCAGAAATATGAGTTAAAACATAATATTGAGAAGTTTAGGGTTGTTCATGCTTCAGCTCTTAAAATTGGTGATAACAATACTGTTCAAACAGCGCTGTTGATGCCACAGGCCTTAATGTCTGGGACACCTCCTAGATTCAAAGAGAAATTCAAGTGGGATATCATTGATAATTCAAAGCTAACAGTGACCTTCCTTCGAGAATAGCATAAAGAAATGATTGTCACACTAGCTAAATACCATAGATGGCAGCTATATAGACTGTACGGGCAAGAATAAAATCTTGTGTAGTAAAAAATGGCAGAAAAAGTTGATAGGTATCCAGAAGGTAATCTGTACCCAACGTTAGATGCAACATCTAGGTTTAGGGTACAACAAATTGCGCGATTAAACAATGAGCTTGTAAATATAATTAACACTCAAAAAGATCTTACTAAAAAATATCAACGACCGGTAAATATATTGGATGGTGTGGATAGTGGAGCGACAGTAACAGTAGTAATACTTGGTGGTGTCAGCACTGGTTTACTGGCTTCTGTAGTTGGTACTCCAGCTGTACCTATCACATTGGGTGTTCCCTCTGCTTGTGCTATAACAAGTGGTATCATAAATATTGCTATTAGAAAAGTTAGAATAAAAACTCAGAAATACGATCAGATTAAAGTATTGGTAGAAAGTAAACTAAATTCAATCGCGAGTTTAGTGAGTGCAGCCTTGAACGACGAAATGATATCACATGAGGAATTCCAGATTGTTGTAAATGAAGTCAGAAAGTTTCATGAGATGAAGCGTGAAATCCAGTTGGCTCCAAACAGAAGATGATTGAATTAGATTAAAAAACAAAAAACGATTCAATTAATCGTGAAAAAGAGCAGGCAAGAAATTCGATTATAAAAAAACTTGGAACCTAAGAATCGTGTTTGAGAGAAAACGTGAAACACATTCTTTCCAATATGAACCGAGTGCTCCACCGTTGTATGAATAAGAAAAAACATGTAATCTATTACTCGACAAAATTAATAAATCAAAATAAAATCTCGTGTAATAAAAAATGGCAACCAAACAAATAGTAGATATCAAAGAGAAATGTGTTGCAGACAAGAGCACAGAGTCGTTCCAGTATCATAAGTACGAACCTGAAACTGATGTTGACATAAACCAGCAAGGTGAGATTTACATTCAGATTAATCACCTTGACAAATTTTACTATCTAGCCAAAGCCTATCTTACCATAGAAGGGCAATTGCAAAAAGTAGATGGTACTGCTTACACAGATGCAAAAATGTTTGCATTACAACACAATGCTCTTCCTTATCAGTTTAAAAACATTTCACTGTCGCTTGGTGGTAAACAGGTTGAGAGCTTAAATCATCCAGGTCACTCAAGTACGATGTTTGGAATGTTGACTTATCCAGACGATTTTACAAGAGCAGGGGGGATGAACATGTGTTGGTTTAAAGACACCGATGCCCTCGCAAAAGACGACAATAATGGGATGAAAGCGCGTAAAAGTTACCTTATGGCAAGTAACCCTAAAGGAGCGTTTTCATTCCCAGTCCCACTGTCACATGTTCTGGGTATTTGTGATGATTATGAAAAGGTTTTGTATGGGTTTGCCATGACATTAGTTCTTAACCGTCAATCTGATAATCAAGCTATTTTCAGAGCTGGAGGAGTTGACGCAAGAAAAATTCATTTGACTAAATGTACTCTCTATATGCCCGTCGTAAAACCAAGTGATATGGAACGATTTGAGCTTATAAAACCGATTGAAAACAAAATGCCAGGGTTTAAGTTTATCATTAGTGGAAGTGGAAGTAGAATTGACACAGAATTCAACCCACCTCTTGAATTGGATCAAAACAAAAGGTTTGAAATGTCTCCTGTTAATTTAGAGACTGCGTGGAGTTTTTCAAATATTACATCAAAGAATAACGTATTGAATTTAACGATGGAAAATCAAATCATCAGATAGCTATTCCGAAAGGAGCCTACGAGTTGAGTGCAATAAATTCATATACCCAAAGTCAACTAGAAATTCTTGGTTTTGCTAAAAATGTAATTACAATATCTGCAAACAAAAACACCTTAAAATGTATTCTGACAATAAGAAAGGGATATACGGTAGACTATTAAAAATATATTAAAAATGGATGACCACTTGAAAATTATCAGAAAAATTTACAATGCTTTGCTTCGTGCTTTACAAAGACATGCTGATATAATAGACTATGACAACGACTATGATAAATAAAGACCGCAGACAACCATCAATGAGATGGAAGGGCTCTGCGATAAATACCCATGGCTTCTAAGTCTTGCAGAATAATTTACTTAAAGAAATTCTAATAGATTGAAAAAAAACCAAAACATGATTTCACTACGCGATTGTGAGATATTAAGAGTCATTATCGATGATGATTCTACAAAAGTTCACGTAAGACTCAATCCTCAAAAGATTGTTGTGATTAGACAGCTTGAGAGAGAGCATAACTATAAGTTTATCTTTAACGATAATGAAATCATGACAGAAATTTTAGGTGATACTGTATACCTTCTGGAGCGACCTCAAACAGTTTAAGAGGTTAGTTAANGGGCTCTTTGATAAATACTCATGGCTTCGAAGTCTTGCAGAATAATTAGTTGAGTTATGATAGTGGTCCTACAAGACCGAGGTTGTCACGGCAACATCTGACCCAGAAAACAAATCCAGAACACGCTGCAAGGATGCATTACTGAATATTGGAGTCAAGTGTAACGGTCCTTCATGACAGCGGTCATACGTACCATCAATGAAATTGAAAAGCTCTGCGATAAATACCCATGGCTTCTAAGTCTTGCAGAATAATTTACTTAAAGAAATTCTAATAGATTGAAAAAAAACCAAAACATGATTTCACTACGCGATTGTGAGATATTAAGAGTCATTATCGATGATGATTCTACAAAAGTTCACGTAAGACTCAATCCTCAAAAGATTGTTGTGATTAGACAGCTTGAGAGAGAGCATAACTATAAGTTTATCTTTAACGATAATGAAATCATGACAGAAATTTTAGGTGATACTGTATACCTTCTGGAGCGACCTCAAACAGTTTAAGAGGTTAGTTAAAAATGACTTAAAGAATAAGATTTTCGTAATAAAAAACAAAAGTCAATTTCCAACAATCAAGTTGTTTGAAGTAAGCAAGGAACAATCAAAACCAATCACTAAGTGGAGAGAGTTACCAGAAAATGTAATTTATCTTGTTAAACCTGTGTCGGAAATTCAAACCGATTCTTCTTACGGGCATGCGCTAATTATGTATGAAGAATTAGAAGATGGCGATAGAAATGAATATAAAACATGGGTTCCTGCACGTCTTTCTATTGAGCTTAAAAAATTATGGATTGAGAGACAGAACGGCTTTTCTTAGACCAAAGGGGTTGAAAAAATCAGTAAAAAAAATCCTGATAGGCATTATTTTGATTATAATATTATGTGGGTTGCTTGCTAATTTTCTTGGTAAAAAAGAAACATGTTAGATACCTAACCTCACCTGTGGTTAGACATCCATTATGAGTTACACAAAACTAAAGTTTCGCAAAATTGTGGAACAGGACATGATAGGGGACGATTGGGCATGACTGGGTATGAGGACACAAGTAGACGAGTGCATGAGTTTGCTCAGTGCGTGAGTCCACTACTTCGTTTCACCCCGCTAAGAGAGCTCACTCACTCGCTAAACAATCTTATGGTTGACATGCTGTATAAGATTTCACAAGACTATGAACGAAGTGACCTTCAGGTAGATTACCTGGTTAATAAATTAGATTGCTTTGATTTTTTTCTCGCTGTTTCTGATTTTTTTCTCAAAACTCAATTTTTCTGATTTTTCTGATTTTTGCCGTATAGTCCCGTACATATACTACTTATAGCAGAAAATATAATTAGTTTTATTGAAAAGTCTATGAGTAAATGGAATGAAAATTTAACTGCAAATGGGGAGATTTTAGGAAAGAATAGCATAAGGAGAGGTATCTTCCAACGAGACAGTTTGTTACCACTGTTATTTGTAGTATGTTTGATTCCTCTAAGTCATATTGAGAGGAAAGTGAAGGGTGGATACAGCCTCGAAAATGGTAAAAATTTGAACCATTTGTTATTCATGGATGATTTGAATCTTTATGGGTAGGATCAGAAAGAATTGAATGTGTTAATATCAACAGTTGAAATATTTAGCCATGATATCAAAATGGAATTTAGAATTAAGAAATGTGGTATTTTGATCTTAAAAAGAGGAAAAATTAATAGAACAAATGGAATTGTATTGCAATCAAGGGGAAACGATAAAGGAGATTGATGAAGAAGGTATTAGTACCTTGGAATACCAGAAAGCGACTCAGTGAAACAGAGGGAAATGAATGAGACGCTCAAGGAAGAATACTTTAGAAGGGTCACACTGATATTGATAGTAAATTAAATGAAAGAAATAAGATCAAAGCAATCAACACATGGGCTATATCTCTCTTCAGATACGGTGTAGGGATATTGAACTGGAAGATAATAAAGTTGGATGAAATTGACGGCAAAAATAAAAAGAGAATGACAGAATGACAAAAAGAATGACCCTGAAAGTGACGTGAAGAAGCTGTGTGCTCCACGAACTAAAGGCAAGCGGGGTCTGATGGGATGTATAAATGCTATCACAACAGGAGAATGTGATACATGGGCAGTATATGAGAGACATGGAAGGAAAAGATTAAACTAGTTCTTGGAGTTGGCTTAGAAATGGGGACTTGAAAGGCTGCACAGAGGCTCTTATTTTTAGTGCTAATGAACAAGCCCTCAAGAGAAACAGTGCTAAATTCCATCTAGATAGAGCCAGTGAATCTCCTCTGTGCCGGTTATGCAATGAGAAAAATGAAACTGTTTCACATATTGTTACTGAATGTAAAATGCTCTCCCAAAGAGAATATAAGTGTCGCCACGACAATTATGCAAGGTATGTCCACTGGAGACCAAAAAGAAAGTTCGACCTCAATTCAGTTGATAAATGGTGTGAACACATTATGCCTGAAGGTGCAACAGAAAATGAAGTGGCCAAGATCATGTAGGATTTTACCATCCAGTGGTTATCAAAGCAAGAAAGCCTGATATTGTAGTGATAGATAAAATCAAACAGGGAATGAAAATAATTGATGCAACAAAGCCAGGAGAAAGAGAAAAGATCGAAAAGTACAGAATGTTTAAGGATGAAATAGCAAGTACATGGGAGATGAATTAAGTGACTGAGTCCGATTGTGATGGGAGCGTGGGGTGCTGTCAGTTAAAATGTGTAAGAGATACAGGAATCTTCATGAAAATTGAAAATGCACAGAAAACAGCTTTGTTAGGAACAGCGCGGATATTAAGGCTTGTGCTTGGCTACTAATTCCAAAGAAGAAAGAATGTGTGATTGCCCATACAACTTGTTGTTGTACTTGATTACATATAAAATTACAGAGAAGAAAGATCAATCTCCAGACATTGAAATAAGTAATAATAGTCGTCCTGTTGACGACTTGGAGTAAGTTCTTGCGCCAAAAAGAAGTTAGGTTTCATTCAATTCCAAAGTGGGAGCTTTTGGACATTTTTGAATATAGATCTCTGAAATTTTGCACATTTCTGTATCTTGCAAAGGCAGTTTTTAATATTTGTTATGATCTTATGACGTCTGTAATTAACGAGTAATAAGATAATTATTTTTTTCTGTGATGTTATCAAATTCTCATATTCGAGTGTTTTAAATAGGTTTTCATTGGTGAAGATGTTCTTTACAAGCAGCTGGTGTCTGTTCGATTCCTGCTGACAAATCGGGTGGTTATAATTTAATATTTTGTTTTCTGTTCACGGGTAATTTTCTATCTATGGTCTTCAAAACACATTGCAGTAGCGAGACTGTATGCGGCTCGTTCCAACTAAGAGAACATCATTGGGTAATAAAACCATTCAGAACAATATCACATTTTCAAGAAAAGCCTACATAAAGTTACACATACGCAAAGTGATAAAACTGTGGGTGTTGTAAGCTTTAAATGTTAGGTTGCAGAGCAATGTCTTATCTCGCTTCTCGGCCATTTGGCTAAGATCAAGGCTCTGGTCTCTCCTTGGTCGGCTCTTTGGCTGTGGTGCCCAACCATGCAGGAAAAATGGTCTTACGATGCTTGAGCACTGGCTCTAGGCAAACCCAAGAGGAGGGGTTTTCCCGCGGAGGGTCCTGGAGGGACGTCTTGCGTGCTTTCGTTCCTCCTTTTTCTTGATATCTTGCTTCATTTTGGGTCTTCCATAGATGGGAATCTGTGAAAGGCAAAAATGGGCCCACTGTATACCAGAGGTACCATCAATGAAAGACTTAGTATCACATTTTCAAAAGGAGCCTACATAGGGGTGCAAAGAAGTAAAGCATTGGAAATTTGGAAGATAATGGATTAGATACCATAATACAAAGTCAGTAACTTAAAATTCATAGCCTGAACCAGATGTTCTTTCCTCAGCTGTTCCCATAACTGAGCATATTTTATTTCCTTCAATTTCTTTGGAGTTAAAAATCTTAACATGTTTTCTTTACNTACCAGAGGTACCATCAATGAAAGACTTAGTATCACATTTTCAAAAGGAGCCCACATAGGGGTGCAAAGAAGTAAAGCATTGGAAATTTAGATAATGGATTAGATACCATAATACAAAGTCAGTAACTTAAAATTCATGGCCTGAACCAGATGTTCTTTTCTCAGCTGTTCCCATAACTGAGCATATTTTATTTCCTTCAATCAGCTTTTCTACTATCTTCTCTTTAAAATGCTTCAATCTTTTTCGCCTTGATTGTTTCCCTTGGGGTTACAAATCTTAACATGTTTTCTTTACTAACAACTTTTGGAAGACCTTCTTTGTTCTGTTATACATATCATATTACACTAAAAATATATTTAAATTAATTTAAAAAAATTAAAACAAACTATTTACATACATTTATTGATGTCTTAGAAGGAAAAACCAGGTTTCCAAGGCTGTATTCAACAAAGTATGTGATGGAATCGTCACGTTTGAATTCATGAACTTGCAGATAATGAGGATGACTCCCAACAATAATTGATGCTCCAAGGTCTAGTAAGGTTTGTGCCATCTTTCTGATAAAGAGTGGGGGCAATGAAACATATTCAATACCCCAGTGTATTATTATTATCACACAATTTACTTTCTCCTAAAAACAGAGAATAAAAGAATTTCTATAGTTTTAAATAAAATTCTTACATCAAAACGTTTTAACTTACTTTAATTTTTTTTAAAACTGAAAGTATAAACAGCAAAAGAGGACAAGAAAACTTTACCCTGGGAAGACCGAGTCAAGTGGAGAAAAAAGTGTTGAGCTGCCGACCTGACAGACGTCGGATGAAGACCGAAGAAGAAGAAAAAGAAGAAGAAGAAAATCTTGATACCACAACAAAAGTTATTTTTACCTCATGAAAAATTCTTCCTTCGCCTACAAAGTATCCCTTGCCTGTCAAAAATTTAAGTATGGGTGTGTATGAGTTTTACGTGCCGATGTGATCCCTGGTATGTAGGCCGTGTATCCTTAAGACTGATAGATATAATGAAACAACACGTGTTTAGTGTACTTAGTTTGTCGAGTTCATTCAGGAAGACAATGAAAGATTACAAGCAAAACTGTGAATACTGATTCTGCAAAAGGACAGTATTTCCTGTAAACCACAAATGGCGTGAAAACTTCAAGATAAATTAGTTCAAAATAATTGGTCGACCTAGGTCTACCCTTCACTAAGCAACAAAAACAATTGAATTTTCTTCACTTCCTCTTTAAAACAAAAGAACATGTTTACATGTAACATATACATAAATAAATAGATACAAGTATAGATACAAGTAAATAAATGTAACATAACATAAATAAATAGATACAAGTATCGAAGTAATTATTAGCTATCGACAGTGCTCAATAATATAAGAATATTAGAGCTATCATATGGTGGATGACAAAAAAATCAACAAAACTTAGTTTCATGTTTTCATAATCGTCAGCTAAACATAATGAACATCCAGCGTACTCTAGCGTATCTAGTTATAACTAGAACAAATTACAAAAGATATAAAAGTACCTCCATGTGATTGACATAATTGGTATAATTGAATATGCAATAATAAAAAGATTTTATTTGCTTTATCACACCTGGTCCTTTGATTTCTAATTAGCTAGCAGGAATTTATTTAAGTGTCTACATTTTGCAACGAGTTCACTAAGATTTCCCTAATAATCTTGAAAATTCTGAACTTTATGGACTCAGAGGAAGCCATAGATGTAAGAGTTTTATCATGTC
The DNA here is from genome assembly GCA_003991215.1 of Morbakka virulenta. NCBI lineage: Eukaryota > Metazoa > Cnidaria > Cubozoa > Carybdeida > Carukiidae > Morbakka > Morbakka virulenta. The sequence goes on from RDPX01000067.1 coordinate 2,189,114, forward strand.
ATGAGTCGTAAGCTTTTTCTGAGCTACGTTTCGAGAGATACTTCTCC
>RDPX01000067.1:2196153-2224746 GCA_003991215.1 Morbakka virulenta
TACAACTACAACTACTACTACTACTACTACTACTACTACTACTACTACAACTACTACTACTACTACTACTACTGCTACTACTACTGATTTCCTGGGTATTGACATTAAACTGCATTCGGTTGTGAAGTTTGGACGTGTGTGTGTGTGTGTGTGTGTGTGTGTGTGTAAGTTACTAGAAGCAAAAAAAAATCTCCAAATCGACGACGAACCAGATTTGAAATCACATGAACGACGAGGTCGATTTCCTCCATGGTACGGAAGAACAGCTTGAAATGAAGGGTATTCGTTACCAACCAGTCAGGAAAACCTGGCTAGTCAACTTCCAGGCATCACCAGGCAGAGGTTGCCTTCTTGGACGCCCTTGTGGGCGTCCAAGAAGGCAATGACGTTACTCTTTGCCACTATTATCTCCAGGTTACCCTTGGGCAAGGTGTAGCACCTGTTAGCGTACCCCGAGACTTTAAAAGTCCTGGTTTGACATCCGGCGGGGTTAAATCTGTCTCATATGAGAAGGAAAGCTCAAAATAATAAACCAACCGCAGTTGTATATTTCAGACTGACGCCTGGCGGGATGTACCTGAGTCTCGTGGTCAGGATTGGATCTTAAGCCTTGATCGGTAGCAATCCTAGGGATGGTGTCTCGATAAAAACAATGGTGGTTGTACAACCTGAAATCCACAAATGAGTGTTAAAATGCAAAATCAAATTAATGAAAATAACGGCGTTAATGAGACCCGAACTTAAAGTGAAGGCCCCCCACCTAGAAGGTGTTCCCCGGCACAGCAGCGGGGACCCGGTCGTTATCTTGCAACTGCTAGAATGAGTTGGAGTAAAGAGATGAAAAAGTTAGTCATGGAATGCTTTTATAGAAGTAAACCGTTTAATGAAAATGGGAAGCCTGTTATAGGTTACAGGCAAAGAATGTTTGGAGAGTGGAGAGACAAGGGCTTTTTCGAGCTAACGGAACAACGTGTATGTGATCAAGCAAGAGCCATTAGAACAAATGGGTTGCTGTCTGAATGAATTAGAACTAGAAATTATAAAGAGAAAAGTAGAAGAAGAATCCCAAGTGGGGGTTTTTGTAATGAAGGAAACTAATATAGATGGAAGGACGACTACTGAAGTTGAAGAGAATAGCTGCGAACAAGGGAGAAAGACAGTGGACATAGAAGATGCATATGATATGGCAATGACTGATGGTAATATGAATGAAGAGCTAAAGGAAATTATTGATGAATTGAAGAAAATCATTGTGGAAAAGCGAACAAGCGATGGCATTCTTTTTAAAAAGCCTGATAGGGAAATTATAAGACTTCAAACTGAGAGAGTGAATTCAGCAATCAGGTTTGTAAGAACTAAAAACATCACGGAAACGAATAATCTGATTAATGCTGCAAGTGTGTGGGTTGCTGAACAGATGAGATTAAAGAAATTTCAACCTAGGCAAAATAAGGAACCAAAGTGGAAGCATAGAATCGAAGGAGACATTAAAAGGCTAAAGAATGATATTAACTTGCTTGATAAACAATCGAAAGGGGAACTAGGAATAAAGAAGAAACGAAAACTTAAGGATCCAAAAGAAAAGTATAGGGTGAACAGGAAAGGAACAAAGACCGTTATTGAAGAACGCAAACAAAGGCTTCTTGCAAAAAGTGCTAAGATCAAAAAATACGATCAAAGAACAACACAATTTAGACAGAATAGGATGTTTAATGTTGATCAGAAAAAGATATACACAGAGTTGAATGGAGATGGTTCCAGGTCAACAGATGTTCCAGGTTCTGAGAAAAGCAGAAAGTTTTGGGGTGATATTTGAGTTAAAAAACAACACAACAAGGAAGCCCATTGACCAAATGATTTAAAGAAAGACATGAATGAAGGTCAACAACTGCAAGACGAATTGACTATAACTGTAGACAAAGTAAAAAAGCACTTAAGAAAAATGCCAAATTGGAAAGCTCCATGGACAAATAATGTCCAGGGATTCTGGATTAAAAGTCTTACCAACCTTCAGGAAAGAATAGCTGAGTAATTGAATGAGATTGTTACGGGAGTTTGTAATTTGCCTGAGTGGATGACTTATGGCCGTACGTTTTTATGTGAGGAAGATCCAGCAAAAGGTAATGCAGTGGAAAATTATCGCCCAATAACTTGTCTACCGCTAATGTGGAAGTTAATAACTGGCGTGATACCTGAAGAAATGTATAAGTACCTTGAGGAGGAAGATCTGTTACCGGAAGAACAAAAAGGTTGTAGACCTAGGAGTAGAGCAACGAAAGACCAATTGTTGATAGACAAAACGGTCTTAAAAAGTTGCAGGAAAAGACACACAAATTTGGCTATGGCATGGGTGGATTATAAGAAAGCTTGTGATTTTGTCCCCCATAGCTGGATTATTGAGTGCATGAAAATATTTGGTGCTGTAAAGAATGTGAGAAATTTTTTAGGGAAAAGTATGAGACAGTGGAAGCTATCATTAACGTCTAATGGAGAAAATCTTGGGGATATAACAGTCAACACAGGTATCTTTCAAGGGAACAGTTTCTGAAATGAAATCTTAATGGACGTAACAAAATTTCAGCAGTCAACACATGGGCAGTAGCAATTTTTAGATATGGTGCTGGTATAATAGATTGGAAACAAAGTGAATTGAATAGGATAGACACAAAAACTAGGAAAACGATGACAACCTACGGAGCATTACACCGTAAGAGTGATGTTGATAGGTTGTATATGAAGAGGAGAGGAGGTGGAAGAGGGACAAATAAGGTGGAGCATGTAGTCAGAGGGGAAGAAAATAGTTTGGGTTATTACATTTTGAAATCAGAAGAAAATCTCATGAAAGGTGTGAGATGGTCCGGAACGATTGTTACTAAAGGCACAGTTACCACTAAAGAATTCAAAAAGCAAAACTCTGAAGAGCTTAAGCAAAAATGGATGGAAAAGGAGATGTTTGGGCAATTCATTAGAGATTGTACTGAAAATGTTGACAAAGAGAAAATGTGGTATTGGTTATCCAAAAGTGACCTTAAAAGTGAAACATAGGCTCTTGTATGTGCAAGAACAAAGTATATCAAATGCTTAATTGACAAAAGTGACAACAATTCTACTTGTAGAATGTATGGAAAGAGAGAAGAGACAGTACAACACATAGTGGATGTGAAAAGCTTGCACAAAAAGAGTACAAGAGAAGACACGACAATGTTGCCAAAAAAGTCCATTGGGATATTTGCAAGAAAAATGGATTTGAACATCAAGAAAAGTGGTATGAACATACTCCGGAAGGAGCTATCGAAAAGGATGATGTCAAACTCCTTTGGGATATCAATATACAGTGTGACAATGTAATAGAGGCTAGGAAGCCAGACATTGTCTTAATTGATAAGAAAAAGAGTTGTATCATTGTGGATATTGCAGTGCCTGCAGATGGAAGGCTAGAGAAAAAGGAAAAAGAAAAAGTTGAAAAATATCAGGACTTCGAGAGAAAAGCAGCAAGACTTTGGAAAATGAAGTTCAAGTAGTGCCAGTAGTAATAGGAGCGCTTGGAAGTGTAACGAAAGGATTTGAGAAGTGGTTTGAGAAGAATGGTATTCTATGTAATATTGCAGATGTACGAAAAACTGCCTTACTAGGAATGGCCAGAATCCTAAGGAAAAAATTGGAGATGTAATGAAGGAGAAGACCCCTTGCTAGCCCTTGGTCATTTACTATGACCCGCCTAGTAAGAGTATCACGGTGATAAGATCAGCCAGAGCATAAGCTTTAAGAAGAAAATAATAATAATAATAATAATGATTATCATCATTCTCATCCCTTTTATCTGCCTTTATTAAGCCTTTTTTCAAGAAAGTCAACCAGCTATAAAATAACTAATAAAAAATATATTCTTGTTATTTAAGTATAACAATAAGAAATGTTACCTAGATAAAGATTTTTAATTTAAGCTTAAACACATCCCCTTTTCCTAAACAACAGATTATTTTTATTGCATCATGAAAATGGAATAAAATGAATGATCGTCTGGAGAAATATGTTCATCAAGATATAACAGATACATTTCTAGAAACGCATATCAAAAGCACTTTACTATATTCTGTTCAAGCTTGTACTAAAATTTGAAACAACGAAGTTACAGGTAGTGTGCCCTTGACTCCAACGATGAATGGTTAAGATGACTTTAATATTGCAATATTGAACTAAAGAAGAAATACGAAGACTTTATTCTATAAAAGTTGATAAGTTCATTTATTATTAAAGATGTACTATAACCTACGGAAATATCTAAAACTAATGAACTAAAGATGTGTTGTACAATACAATAAATAAAATATTTAATTCAGGTTACACGTCTAGAAAAACCCTGCCAAATGTTGGTTGGTGGAAACCAGATATTTTCTGATCATATTTTCGGATCATATTTCAAAAAAGAAGACATTAATAACAAGGGAAAAGATTAAGGAAGAGAGTAATTGTACGTTTTGAGTAGCAGTCAATAGAAAAAGATTCTGGGATAGAAGGTATAATTGAATTAAAAGCAGAACCAAAAACAAAAGGTAAAATTAAAGAGCATGCCTTAAAATGCCTAGGAAAAAAGGAAAGAAAAAATCTCTCGCCTTATGTTGTTTGTATATTACTTGGGTGTAGGATTACACGAACCAAAAGAAGAAAGAAATAGTAAATGAAATGTAAATGTATGAAATAAATCTAGTGGAAACAAATATTTAGAACAGATAACAGATAAAAAATATTTTTTATTCCTCATTGTAATGAGGAATATAAAATATCTTGTCGGGGAAAAAGTATCGGGAAAAAGTTACGAAATTTTTTGCAGGAGACGAAATTTTTCCCCGATATTTTATTCTCCGACCAGCAGTTTTCCTCGTTTTTTTTGTTTCCTTGTATAATGTGTTTTGTTTACACCTGATAGCTACCATTATGAAAAAAATTCTCTGCAGGCATATTCCCTCCATTTCTGGCCGTGCGCCTTGAAGGTGGCTAACGTACGGCGAAAGTAAGGAAAAAACCCTTTAAAGATCGTACAGCTTTAAAAACCAGTAAACGATATCTATCAAATAAGTTTTATGAATACAACAAGAAATTGTGCATTTTTAATAGCTTTTAAATAAGTTCTTATCATTTCTAGAAGCAAGGAACGGGTTTTCAATTCTTTCAAAGACTTCTTTAGATTTTTCTATCGCCTCTGTGATCTCTGCTGATTTAAAGTCGTTCAAAATCAAATCACTGCACCCTCGCAAGTACTCGTACATCTCATAGATCCATTTTGCATGTAATGGTTTGATTTCTGATAGATTTAAAGAAACTTCTACGTCTGCTGGTGCTTTATCTTCAGCGAGTTGTTTTGTTACTTGTTCAGCATACCACTTATTATATTATATTTTTCCTTTATAAAACTTTTAGTTGGCTTATTGATAGCGATATCAAGCGGCTTGACTTTATTTGTTAGATTGTGCGGAACAATAATAAGGGTACAATTGTTTTCTCGACAAGGTTAAGCTACTTCATCGTTGTCTTGCCCCTTAAAAGTGTTCATTATAACAAGACTCATCTGCTCATCTGAGAAACCGTTGGATTCTCGAACCTTTTTGAAGTGGGGGAAAACAATCTTGCTAAAAAAACTGAGAGAATTTTCAGTGTTAGACCAATGGTTTTGTAAAAATGTTGCATCAAAACTGTCTGGAAAAGTATACTTAGGTAAACATCTTTTAGTTTTCCCCTCATAGGTCACTTGAATGGGAAGAAATTTTTCGGACGTAGAAATAGCAAAAGTTGCAGTTACCTGTCGCTTGTTGGGGCGCAGATTTCCATAAATATAAAAAGATGAGGAAAAAGGAATACACCACAACTCGAATTAAGATTTTCCAATGTTAATCAAATATTCCATTCGTAAAATACTATACTTTGACGACGATCGTCAACGTTATACGATTCAACTAATTATAGACCCGACTTGAAAATTGCAGGCCACGAAACTGGAACTTGAGCCGAAAAATAAAAAAAAGTACACGCGGATAGGTTAATACAAACAGCTTTTAAACACAACGAGAAACCTGAAATCGCTGTTGTGGAATTAACACCACGAGTAAACAAATCTCCCAAGTGCAACACGAATGACTTCCTATCGAAGGGTAATAATCCAGTAATAACTGCAGATAATCATTAAGAATGTGGTTAGGATTCAAAACTAGTAAAGGTAAGAAACTATTTTAATAAACTGTCTGTATTGTGCTCAAAAACGAGAATATTTGTTGACCAACCCCCAAAAGCTTCCTGGTTATTGATTATTCGTCAATGTCTTTGTTTCTTAACATGACTTACACGTTAACAATCTAACCAACTTTCTTGGATAAGGCTCGCTCAACCCACCCAGAACAACAGCGAACTCCTTCTTTCCACTTGTCATCAATGCCTTTAATCGGAACGGTTTTCACACCTTTAATGTCAAAAGTGTATTTGCCAGGACTTACGTAAGACAGTGGTGTTTGATCTGAGTTGATGATTAGTTCTTTAGGAATATCTTTTGGAAAGTTAATTTTTCTTGTAATATAAATTGTTTAGATGGCTCTATTTTCCCAGTGGTGCCTTTCCTCTTTGCCCATTTCATTGACTTGATAACTCCTTGTATCCAATCTTCGGTTAACTCTAAACAGCCCCCATTTCCTTTTAAAAGTGTTGGACTATTTGACTTCACCACTCCATTGCTGATAGCCATTACAATGCGGCGACTTATCGCTGTTCTAGCAGCCCGTGTTCCAATCATAACGGTCCTTATCTTTTTCATGAAATCGTCTGAAACTATGTTTGGTCACCCTGTCTTTTTAAAAATTGTATTCCTATCCATTTCTTTCTTCATTTTGAATTTACAGGCGTTGATGGTAGTTCTAACGAAAGTGTACTTTGGATAAACTTTATTGAATCGCTCGATTGTTGCCTTGGTTTCATGAAGTAGTGCATAATTTGCAGCTTCTCGTTTGATTGTTTCTGGGACCTTTTTGTTATAATGTTTTCTGACTTGTGTTGATTTTTTTATCTCATTTTCAACCATCATTAGTTCTGATTGTGAAACATTAGCAGTTGCACTTACAACAAGAGCCTGGGCATCAGTCTCCTTTCGACCCTTTAAAAAGATACGAATATCGCATATACCGCATGCTACATACCGCATGCTACATACCGCATGCTACATACCGCATGCTACATACCGCATGCTACATACTGCATGCTACATACTGTATACTATTTACCATATACTATGTACCATATACTATATACTGTTGAATTTACCTTTTTGAACATATCACTGTGCTTCTTTTTCTTCATGTATGAAAACTTGTTTTGTGTTTTTTCATTTATTTTTTATTTTGTCTATGCCACTTTCTTTTGTTGTTAAAAATTTAGAAAAACTAAAGCCGTCAAAGCCACCAAAGCCACCAAAGCCATCAAGTTGATGTTTATTTTAAAAGCACTTAAGTCATGCGATAGAAGAATTTAAAGATGATAAAGATGTTGAAACCAACCAGTTGTTCGAGATGTAAACAAATAGGTTTGCACCAGCGAGGAAAGTTTATCAGAACATTTCCCATGATATGATCTACAGAAACGATTGAAACAAGCCACATCTTACAAAAAAATACAAGAAAGGAACATTTACCTGAGATGCAAGTTCTCCTTGGTTAAACCCAACACCTATTATTCCCATTCCATATTTGCGAAGGCGATGAATTGTTGAATTGACACCATTTCTTCCAAAATCGTACAAATGGTTATTAGCCACAGAAACTGCTTTAACGCCAGCTTGTCTAAGTTTCAAAACAAATGAAAAATTTAACGGGATCAAATCTGAAATCCACCAATATGATAAAATAATCATTTGCTTTACACTCTAAAGTGTAAATTTTTAAAAGTAAAACAACAAAATTAAGTTTTATTAAAAAAGAGAACTGGTTAAAAAAAGCTTCGATTGTGTTTCATTTTACTTCACTTTTCAAGAATCGCTGAGCAAAGGCATTTTTCCTGCGCGCTAATTGAGGATAGGCAAAGGCAGAACTTTTATGTTTTAAGGTTGGCTGCTGGAAGCAAATATTAGTTAACTACCCTATTTACCTTTCCTGCTAAATTTAGGTTTTCCTAATTGATGTATTGCTACCTATTAATCCATCTCCTATTTCTTTGATAACTCTAGTACACTTGGAAAAAATTCATTTTAACAATTACTGTTTGTGGAGGTTAAAAAGATGGTTTTAAACCTGTATACTTGAATTGCTAAGGATGTTAGTGCGTTAAAAATAGCAAAATATCTCTGGAAATGTAAATAGTAAGTTTGGGACCTGTACTTCCTCGTAGTTAATTACAGAGATGTTAGAAATAATTAATAGCATAGAAAAAGGTAGCACTCCTAACTTTTCGATAAAATGGAAAAATTATTGTAATGTTTTCCATTATTTTTTAATTTTGCGTCAGGAAGGTTTGCAGCAGAGAAGACTAAAAGTAATTAGACTGGTTTCAAGCAGAAAAGATGCCACAGTTTTACTTTCTGTGAAAAAATGACTTGGCTTTTGTTTTAGGTATTTCATGGAACTGAACTAAGAATATAACAGTTTTCTGACTTATGAATCCCTGTCTGACCCCTGTTTTTACATTATTAACTTAACTTTTTAAAAAAGTGGTGTACGTAATACTGATGCTTTTTGACCGTAGCATTTATTTCCAGAAGGTGTATAAAGAACATATTTTATTTGTACGGAGTTTGATGTCTTCTTTCTACATTATTAAGCGTAAAATTATGGTATCTAGTTGAATTAATATGGGGAAGACTAAACGTGTGAATTTTTGAAGTTGAATTAAAATATTAGATAATCTTAGATTATTCCTGGTACTCTTAAATTTAATAATCTTTGAGATGCATATATATCATAAAACTGAGCCTTTTTTAAGACAAAGCAAGAGATAGATATAGTACAAGGATAGAGCATAATAGATAAGGCTCAACTAGTAGATAGGTACCCCAGCATAAGAGCAAGATTCCACAGAAGCATTTCAAGGGCTATTGTACCATTTTTAAAAAATGCCTCATTCATAATTTATGTATTTGTTGTAAGGTACATATTAAATCCTTCTAGTCGTTGTTTTTTTGATATTGTATATACTCTTTACAACAATCAGGAAAAGAAATGTTGATTTAACAAATGACAACCAAAAATTAAATTGTAAAATACAGGATCAAAATAAAGAGAATAAATGATTACCTCCTTTCAAAATATTGTGATTGATCAAAATTCTTAGATTAGATTAAATGATTTTCTTGTTATTAGTTCCTTTATCCAATATTAAATCGATGTCGGGGCAGTAGGTTTTACATTCTAATCAACATTTTCTGGTACTTTGTTTTAAAGCATTGATTTCTATTTTGTTCGTTATCCATTGGTTATATTTTGCTACACAACTTTACTCTTTAAATTATTGAAATGCTTTTGCAGCTTAATTTTGACTGCCATACTACTCAACTAATCAATTACTTTTAATACCTGTTCTTTACTTCACTAGGTTTTTTGCTTTCTTTTTACTTTTTACTTTATTCTATTTGCTATTTGCGATTTGGCACAAATATAGATAAAATTTAATAAAAAACACGATAATTTTTAACCCTATCATCATTTACATGTTTCGGTATTCACATACCTTCTTCAGAATGTATATAAAAATGTACAAGAATTATCAAGGCTTTATATATCCAGAAAACTAATATTAGTTTTATTATTAATATTATTAATAATATGAAATAATATAAAAGTGATGGGGAATTGAAATCCTAAAAAAGTGAAAGAATTTTTTTACTTGTCTGCAATCCCAAATTTTCGCCATCTATATTATTTTATTTTCACGCTTTCTTGCCTTCCACACACCTGAAGATCATTTTAGCTGTCCTTGGAAGGAAAGTCGTAGTTTTATGAAAGGTCCAGTCCTATACTCGTCATAAGGATGCAATATCCAATGGTTGGAAAAAGGGATCTTGGAAAGGAATGGTACATTCTACTAAAAGATACGGGTCTGGTCAAGCACGAACACCGATAGCTCAAGTGGTATAGTATGTGGACATAGTAGCCATAAACATTGAATAAAATTCAGTTTGGTACACACATATTTTTCGCTTTTCCAGTATATTTTCACTGTATAATTTGCTCCAAACCGTACCATAACTATTGCAAATTAAATCACCATTTAATGTAGTATCCGTTACTTTTATGGACGCGTATATAGGGTAAACAATCAAAATGTTCATTAATAAATCTGGCTTGGATCAACACAAGAGTACCCTCAAAAAGAAGTCTTTCAAACTTAAAAATCTGATTAATTGATAGAAAAGAAACAGAAAGCCCAAGTCTATTCTACCAAGTCAAGGTAAACTCAAGGTAGGTTCAGTCATTTGCGTTTTTATTCTAGAATTTGTCATGGGAGTTATTAGAGCATTCTAACCATACATCGTTGTAAATAAAACTTAGCAAGGACTTTCTGGAGACTAATGAGGTTTTATAGCATAGCATATTTAAATCAATAAAAATCTATAAAATTTCAACAAGAGCATAACTGTTCTTAAGAATGAATTGACAAAACATCTTTAACATATTTCCCTTCTCACCTCACCCTCTCGGTATGTTTCTTCTTCTTCTTTTTTCTCTTCTTTTATTCTTTCTTTCTTTTCCCTACAAATTTTGTATTTTTTATTGTATCTTTCTACTTCACGACTCTGGTAATTTCTTCTCCTCTGTTTCATTCTTTCAAGCCTCTCTCAGTAGATACAGGTCTCTACACCTATTACTTATTCATTTGGGTCTTTACTCCTTTCATGGAGGTGGCACTTGATCAGTGTTGCTGGGCAGCCATGTCTGTATGTCCATTTCGATTTTAAATGCCCGAAATGGTTAAAGACCATATCTTTAATCATTTTTTCTTTTTGCGACTAAATCATTTTTATGTTTCTCGTTATGTTCTCTCTCCATTCAATATCGCAAAATATCGCCACTGTGGATATTGTCAATTTGATAGATAATTGTTTTGTTTTTGCAGTATCTTCAACTGTATTTAACTATTGAGTGTAAGAACTCAAAACTGAGAGAACTAAAACGAGTTTCTTTCTGTTTTATTGTTTTATTATTTTATTATTTTTATACCTAACTCTAAATTCAACTTTATTGAGAATTTTTCATGGTAATGATTCACCCTCAATAATATTATATATATATATATATATATATGATGATCGATATTATATATATGATGATCGAAATATCGTGAAACTATTAGTTGCAATCATAGTTCTTATTTTTCGTGTTTTACCTCATGTTTATAGAGGTATATATATATGAACATATTTTTGTGTGTGTATGTGTGAAGTGCAATTTATTTGAGGTGCGGAATTCCATTTGAACTTTGATTTTGAATGGTGAAAATCAAATATGCTTCACAATAAATAAACAAATTATTAAATTTAAAAGTGTCATTTAAATTCTACCTTAGAGCAACTATCGATTTTTCTTCTGCTGCAAATGTTAGTTTATTTCCCATGTATTCAACATTTTTTGACGTCTTGGAAAATACAGGTGTTTCTAAATTCACAACACTGTAGTCTGCGTCTTGAAAATATTTCTTAACCTTGGATAAAATTTTACTGTAGTTGCATCCATTTTTCACATTAGCAAAGTATCTAACTCCTCTTGAAAAGTTTACGTCTCCTCCAAATACTATTGTTGCTTCATCATCGTTACCCTGCAAGGAAATTGAAGAAGAGTTTTTACAGTCTAAAGGCTAACCAAGGACCTCTTTTAAATATGGCCTTATTGTTAAGGGATCCTATATCTTCAGAAGAGGTTGAAAATCTGAAAATTAATAGCATTGGGATTATGCAAATATTCTAGGGTAATGGGCTTCTATCACTTGATACTCTCATTCATTTCATTAAATCTAATTTTATTTTATTAGTATTTGCAGGTGCAAATGCTTCTCCTGCAAAATTTAATTACTTGCTATTTCTCATTTTGCGCCCTCTTTGCATGCATAATTAGGTTATCAATGAATTTTTAAAAATTCTCCACGTAGCTATTGACATTTAAAGTACAATAAATTTAAACTGTTGACATATTTGGAAGTCATACTGGTAACCAATGTAGGGAGTGATTTTGATTATCTCGACTGTCAAGTGAAAGAAATAAGGGAACATACTTGAAAATACAAGTACCATCTAAGTACCAGTTATACTTTTAGTACTTAGATCTTTCCGTCTACCAGACGTCGGACAGCAAGCTAGCGCCAGCAAACAAGGTCTTCAACAACAGCTTTTGCATTTGCTGTATTGATGTTTTCTAGAGTGTAGGTCTTCTGCAAATGTTGACCTCCAGGATTTTTAGAGTCTACCTTCTTTTAGCTGAACTTATGCTGGTCTCCAGTATAGGGATTGGTATGCAGGTCGCTTATGCGGTAGGCATGGTACATGCCCTGCTTCTCTCTAGCGTCCCTCACCCACTATCTGGTGAAATAGTTTCTAGTCTGACTTGTCCAATATTTCTTATTTTATCTTAGGGTCTCTCCCACCTACGTCCAGTATTCTTCCAAATATCCTTCGAAATATAGGATTCCGAAGAGGAAAACTTAGATAGCATTAAATATTTGATAAAACCAGGAATCTTATTGAGAAAAAACCCGCAAAAACAAAGCAACAAGAAATCTGCCGAGACCTAAACTTTATCTAGAGGCATTCAAGACTGTTTACAAAGAAACAGATAGAAGTGTCAATGTAAATTGCAGGAAAGACAAGCAAGCCTGTATCAAACGGATGAAGAAAGATCAAAAAGTTGAAAAACGGAACGACAATCATGCATTCTGCAAGATAGATGTCTACCAACGCCCTGATGAAGAACAAATTTTTTCAAAAAGTATTAAATCAACTGTATGTATATATATATACTCAATCTGCAGACAGTACTGTTTCGCCCTTTGTGGGTTCATCAGTGCAGCACAGAGCGTCTGAGACATAACTCTCAGGCCATGTTACCGGAGCAAACACAGCTTAAGGAGTAATTGTGGGATCCTGTCAGAGTGCTCAAACTACGCATGCGCAGTGAGCTCCGCATATATATTAAAAATTTTTTCATAGGTAGGATTCGAGCCCATGCCCAGATTTATGGACCGAACACCTCTTATTAGAGGAAGGTCTAACAACTTTGAGTCTGGCTCCTAAGACCGTTCGGTCACCCTGGCACACTTTTAAAGAGGAAGATTATTACTTAAATAACAAAGTTTTGCTTTATAAGCAAAATGTAATTACTTAAGTATTTATTAGTTAGTTGAGATGCCCAGGCATATAGTAATGAAAAGTTGCGCATTTTGCCAATAAGTATCGATTGCAAGTTTTGTTGCGATAGCTCTAAAAACCCGCGCCAAAAAAATCAGCTGAATGAACATTCACCACCTGGTACAGTATAGAACATAGATTTTGGCGGGAAAAATGCGCCAGAATATAGGCCTGATGGTTCGCTTTGCTCTCCAGCAGGACAAGTAATCAAGGGAACTACAAAAAACAACACCAGAGAAATCAAATATGCAAATGAGATAATGAAAACAGACCAGACTATTGGCAATTTGATGGGTTGCAGCAAAACCTAAAAGGAACCTGGACCCAGCTTGGTAGTAAACGTCTTTGGACCCACGAATACACGACGAGTAGACTGCTTAAATGTTAAAATACTTTACCAGATTATTTTACTAGCTTATGTGGTTAGAGAAATGGAAAATTGCAACTTTTATGTGATGGATGTTGCTGAAACAAAATAGACAGGGATTGGAATCAGGCAACAAGATCCTGGTCCCAACATCACCTTTTCAGGAAGAGATAACGGCCAACACGATAGAGGAGTAGCATTCACTATTAACAGGAAAGCACACAAAACAATGGAATTAAGACCAACCAATGAGAGACTAATGTCAGCAAGGTCCAATTCCTCAAATACATAGCTTACAGTCTAGTCTGTTATTCAGCTACTGAACTGGGGGAGTATTCCGGATAAGGAAGACTTACAGTACATACAGAGAACATTCCAGTCAACGATGCCTTACTGTCCTGGAAGACCTCAATGAAAAGGTAGGCAGTACACGATACTGCCAGAGAATATCCTATGGGATTCAATGGATGTGGCAGCAAGAACTTCAACAAAAAACGGTTGGTCAAATTGTGCGAGAAAATCAACTTGATCATTGGATCGCTGAATCATTCACATATACAAATGGAATTATCATTCACCTGATGGTCATGCCAAGAAGCAGAATGACCACATTATTATCAACAGGAGATGGAGAGGATAGTCTGACGATGTGAGAGCTACGAGAGAGACTGATATAATTAGTGACCGTATCCTGTTCATGGTGAGATTGACACTTAAGCTCAGGAAACGCAAAAGAGCCATGAAGAGGCAACCCTGTCTAGATATGAATAGGCTAAAAATCCAGAAGTAAAGAGGCGCTTCCAGTTAAAGCTGGAAAACAGAATCTGGCTGCTTAATGACTAACAGAAGCTAACCATTGACTCATATAACCACCAGTTATTTGATGCTGAAGAGAAGGTGCCAAGGGTAATGCATAAAAATAGAGAGGTGTAGTTATCTAGGAGAGTTGGCAAAACATTGATGAAACAAAAGATGCCAGGAAGAAGTTAGACGAGACCAACTCAGAGTAAGTAAAACAGGAACTCACTTCACATAATCAGCTTTGGACAACGAGGTAAAGCAAAAGACAAAGACGGGCCTATTTAAACAATTTGGCCGCTAAGGCATCAAAACAAAACTTATGTACTCTTTCTAGGATCAACAAGGCAGTGAAAGACGGATTCAAGTCTTCTACCACACTGGTAAAGATGAAAGAGGGCAAGATCATCACCAAAAAATGAAGAGAAGCTGCAACACCATCCCAGTTTGGGACCCATTTGAAATAACTCTTCGAATGAGTCCCAAACTGGGATGACCAAGATTCAGAACCCAACATTTAGCCAGCTGGGGTCACACTGATCATCCAGTTTCGTTCTTTGACAGTGACAGAAATCGGAGTAGCCAGCAAGTTGCTAGACAATGGCAAAGCACAGGGTACAGTATATTATAAAAGGATCACCTCACAGACAGTAAGGAGAAGTGGTAATGCTTCTGTCAGAGACCAATCATATCTTTAGCAGAACAGAATCACCAAGTTGGTAGATGCTGAGACCAAATCAGGTTCAAGGAAAAGGAATACTTGTGGGGAGTAGTATCTTTATACTTCGTCAGATTATTGAAGACATTCATGAATGGAATGCTACAGTGTACAGAAACTTCATCGACTTTGCAAGTCTTTGACAGTGCTCAAAGAGCAACAATGTAGAAGATATGTTGTCGCACAATGGAATTGGAGCCAAAATTCTTTCTACCATCAAGATACTTTTCACAGACCACTGTGCCAGAGTCATATGTGCAATGAAACTAACAACCAGTCTCATGATAAGGACAGGAGTCTTTCAAGGCTGTCTGTTGTCCTCTTTACACTTTTCTCGTCCTTCATCAACTGACTGATTCAAGAAACCATAAAAAATGCTACCTGTCTAGAACTCAATCAGGTTCTTCTATAAAACCGAACTCTAGGATCTTAGATAACAATGTTATTGGAGTCCTACTGTATAGATCCGAATCTTGGAAGGTGGCTCAGCCTATCTCTAACAAACTAAATGTCTGCCAGATTGGCTGTCTTTGCATAAGATTCCTTCGGATCTTTTGACCCAACAGGGTATCAAACCCGGACCTCTACCAAAGAACTAGTAAAACCTCTCTTTCAGTTGATATCGGGCTCCGATGATGGCATTGAATGGGCAATATTAGTTTCATGGAAAAAGGGCAATTCCACAAGTTACCATGTATTGAACGCCTTCAGGAAAGACAGATAGGGTAAGACTAAAGAAGAGAAGGAGGAGATGGGCGGAGAAAGAAACAAAGAGATAGAATTGGCTTGAAAAATTAAATAAATGTTATTTTAAATTCTGAATTATGAGTAATAATTTGAAACAAAAATTAACTGTAGCTTATCACTCATGTCTAGTTAGTGCATCGAAAACATTTGTGGTTATTAACATGAAAACAAATAGTGTGATACTGCAATATGCGTGTATACACTTTCTGACTAAATACTAGTTGTAATTATTAGCATAATAAATATAATGTGCTTCACTGTCAAGTATTTTTAATTTTAGGTTAATTCCTTATTAACGACTTCGAAGACCTTGACGACATGAGGATGGAAAAGAAAATTATCAAGAAGATCATAGCTTTACGTATCTGGGAACACATGTGAGTGAAGATGGGGAGCTCAACGTGGAGATAAACCATCGGATCCAATGCGGATGGAACTCCTGGAGAAAGCTGTCAAGTGTGCTGTGCGACAAGAAGATGAATGCCAGGCTGAAATGTAAGGTGTACAAAACATCTGTGCGCCCACCAATGCTATACAGCAGTGAAACCTGGGCAGTGAAGAAGGCAAAGGAAAAGAAGATGAAGGTTGCAGAGATGACGATGTTACCCTGGATGTGTGGAGTCATGAGAGGAGATAAAATCAGGAATGAGATGATACGGAGAAAAGTGAAGGTAGCTGAAATAGGCTCGAAGATGCAAGAAAGAAGACTGAATTGGTATGGTCATGTCATGAGAAGAGAGGAGAACTAAGTTGGAAGAAGAGTGATGACAATGAAAATTTCAGGACAAAGAAGAAAATGGTGAACTAAATTTAGATGGAAAGATAGACTAAAGGAAGATATGTAGGAAAAAAAGAGTCTATGAAGACCAAGTAGGAGATAGAAAAGAATGAAAGAAACTCTCGAGGAACAGCGACCACATATAAAAATGGGAAAAGCTGCCGGAGAAGAAGAAGATTAATTTCTTTTTATTCCTCGGAGTGGAAGTGTGTTCTAAACTAATTTTATTGCTGTATAGAAAAAGGTGCTAAGCAGTCAGACTCTATTGCTATTTATTCATCTTATATATTTTTCAACCAAGGTGCAAAACACTATTAAAAATGGTACTGTAGTATAAAACTTGGTAACTCTTAAATTAACTATAATTGGTTAAATCAAGTTAAATCAAGATGTTTTAAATGACTCTTATCTAAAGTCCGCCCACAGTCGATTGAACCCATACTAAAATATTGCAGATACACACATTATTCTATTTCAAGTATATTACAGTGGGAATATGTATCAGATCTTTATAAAATCGAACCAAGTGGTCTATTTAAAGAAGAGATTATTTAAGAGATTTCCCACCGTCAACATTAGATCGATTGAAAACGGCAATGTAATCAGTTACTTTTTACAAATATGCTTAAAGTCATTTATACATATTATGAAGAACTTAGTGGCTTAAAAATTAATCAACTTTAAAATTGAAAACATAAAAGGCAAGCCTACCTTTGAGTAAGAAAAAATTGTAAATAAACCTGAAAAGCAAAAGATACAAAATACAAATTCAGTAAATACAGAACATAAGCAAAGAATTACCTTTTCAGAACATAAAAATTAGCAATAATAGAAACAATCGGTGCAATGTTACTTCTATAAGGGATATAACATCAGATGTAAAAGTTAGGAAATAGGTATTGTATTAGTCCAGAAATCACTTTTGGTAAATTAAATTCCGTTTTGGTAAATTTTGTTTCGTTTTGGTAAATTACAGTATAAAGACTTTCCTCTGACGTTTTTGCTGTCATCTCTTTAATTTTTTCTTGGCTTAGTAAATTTGTTTAAGAACGTCCTAGCACCGGATTATAACCAATAACCTTAGGTACTAAGCCATTTGTGTTTGCCTTATCTTTGATGTCTCTTTTGTATAAGGTTTAAAAATGTGTGGATGTAAATAAATTTGAATAAAACGCAATATCAAAATATAAATGTGTTTAAAAAATCTCAGATAAAAAATGTATAGATCCACAAAAAAAAA
Organism: Morbakka virulenta; assembly: GCA_003991215.1. Taxonomy (NCBI): domain Eukaryota; kingdom Metazoa; phylum Cnidaria; class Cubozoa; order Carybdeida; family Carukiidae; genus Morbakka; species Morbakka virulenta. Next base: position 2,214,165 of record RDPX01000067.1, read on the forward strand.
AAAAGAAAAATTATGATACTACTAAACATATATCGTTTTAAGACACATAGCTTTTTTCTAAGAATATGAGCAATATTATTTAACACTTTTTGTATTTTAGTAGGAGACAATTTCCTTGAAATACCCTTTACGTACATTTTTGTCCCCCATATTATCAGGCCAAGTGTTACAACTATGACGGGAATTGGTTTTGTTTTTATTTTTCACATCCATTAAATATCATTGTTAAGGAAGTATTTTAGTTGCAAAACCTGTATCTGCACCGTTGTGAATGATATTCGCCTGATAATACCTTGTAAAGAGTATTTGGTCTTGACTAGCGACCGTAAACCCTTGGGTTTCTGCCTTCAACATGGCTCTTCTCAGCCACGGAACATTATTGTTATTATCATCATCATTATTATTATTACTATTATTTCAGCATTGTTATTATTTATTTATAGCTCTCTAAATTTTAGTGGTAAAGCGTTCTCGGGGTTTGGCATAAAAAATATTTTCAAATCTTGAGAACTTTTCTCAGAATCCTAGCAGAATGCACTATCACAATTTTCTGCAAATTAAGAACCAATGTCTCTATTCCAATGTCCTTCAATCTCTTCTCTAGTTTTTTTAGTGTTGTCCCTAGTGCCTCTCTGACAATTGTGGTAACTGTCATCCTCATAACCCATAATTTCTTCATCTCTCTTGAACGTTCTTAATATTTCTCATTCTTTTCTACCACCTTTGAGTTACTCTTGTGTCGTAAGCAATGCCCAAGTCTGTAAGTTAAGCTGCTTCTATTTGTTTGTCTATCACAGTTATCTCAGCACGTCCAGCGTCAATCACATGACCAGTCTGGATACTAAAATCTGATCCAATCATGCTTTCTATTCCAATCGTGTCGACTTTTGTACTCTTTGAGCCAACTTACTGCATTCACTAGTGATATGACTCACCGTCTCACCTATCTCTCCGCATATTCTGCATTTACTTTCTTCTTGTGTTTTATTGATCTTTGCTTTGATGATATGGGAGCGTATTGTTTGTTCCTGTGGTACCATAATCTTTGTTTTCATTCTCTTTTAATTCGTGTATTTCTGTGTGTCCTAAAAACTGCTCGTGTAAGGTATTTTCATTCCAAACCTGATCCATCCTCAATTTTCCTTGGGGTATACTGTCTGTCAAAATTACTCTTTGGGTGTAGTTCCCCCGTATATTGTCAATAACTTTCTTGTTTTCCTATCTAACCTCACCCCTTCCTTCATGCAGTTCAAAAATGCTGCGGAATATCTCAGCAAAGATAATTCCCGGGTGTTTATCGCATTAATAACATTTTGACCATTTAGTTTCTTTTCTAATAGTTTTCTAACTCTTCGATGGTAATTATTCCCATCATCTTTTTCCATTGCCTTTTGCTTAATCTGATATACCTCCAGAATGTAGAGATAGTTATTCTCTTCATTCTCTTCCCAAGGTCTCATCTTTNTTTTAGATTCCAATAACTAAGAGATTTACAAAATATTCCGTCTTCTTTCCTTGGGGTATACTGTCTGTCAAAATTACTCTTTGGGTGTAGTTCCCCCGTATATTGTCAGTAGCTTTCTTGTTTTCCTATCTAACCTCACCTCTTCCTTCATGCAGTTCAAAAATGCTGCGGAATATCTCAGCAAAGATAATTCCCGGGTGTTTATCGCATTAATAACATTTTGACCATTTAGTTTCTTTTCTAATAGTTTTCTAACTCTTCGATGGTAATTATTCCCATCATCTTTTTCCATTGCCTTTTGCTTAATTTGATATACCTCCAGAATGTAGAGATAGTTATTCTCTTCATTCTCTTCCCAAGGTCTCATCTTTCTGCGATCTGGCAACTTCTTTAGATTTTACAACTTTTTGTCTTTTTAACAGTAATACAGCGCACTTTTTAATACCAATTTCCATCTTGATATCGCTGCTGAAGATATACACTGTTCTGGATGAAAGAATCAAATGTTTCCCTTCTTTTAATGTACAGTTTCAGATCATCCATAAATAACAAATGGTTGATCTTTTCTTTGGAATTAGCAAATTTCTATACTGGACTTGCTTTTCTTCTTATATGGCTTAGTGGGACGAGTATCATTACAAACAATAGAAGTGATAATGAATCTTCCTGAAAAATGCCATTTTCAATTTTCACTTCAACAAGAACATCATTTCCATAAGTCACTTCAACTTTCCAAGATTTCATGCTTTCGTTCACAATTCTTCAGAATGAGGAGAAAACAAGATTTTCTAGGCGCTCTAAAATCCATGAGTGAGAAACTAATCGTACGCCTTTCGATATTAGATCCATGCCATTACTAGATTTCTACTTCTTCCTTCGATCTCCAGTAGTAACATTCTGTCAATGTATGACAAATCTCCAGTTCCTCGGAATCCCTTTCGGAACCCCTTTTGCTCCTCTGGTAGTAATGATCATTGTATAAGAAAAGTGTATGTCTCTTCTGCAATTGTTCCAGTGAGGAAATTCCAAGTCAATGGCAAACATGCTATCGTTCTGTAAATTGCTAAGACCATTTCCTTCAAATGGATCCTTTTGTATTAACACTGCCTTCCCTTTTGTCATTCATTTTGGTACTTTTTCTTCTTTTCAGCAGTCTGCAAGGTTGTCCTTTAACCTCTTGTACATACTCGTAAAGTATTTAAATCAATATCCTTAAACCATATCTGGTCCAGTTGCTTTCCGATTCGGCAACCTTTGTAAGACCTTTCTTATTTTTCCTTCAGTAATTTCTATTATTACTATTATTTCCATATCACTTTTAAAATTTTTTATCCATTCTTCTTCATTGTTATATTCCACCTTCTTGCTCCAGATTGAAGACCAGAAGCCCCTTGAGTGCTTCAAATGAGGTGCCTGGCCATCCTTTTGTTTCTCACCAAAGTCGACGTTCTGATAAATTCGTTTCTGGTTTATTTGAAAATATTCTGTTTTGAAGGTATTGGCTTATTTAATCACTCTACTGTTTAATTTTTCCTGTACGACTCCTATTCCTCTTTGCTTTATTTTATTACGATTCTATAAATCATATGCATGCCTCTGTTTGCTTCTTTATCCTGTATCATCGCATTCACTCTTCCAAGGTCTGAAATCGAATCTGTGACTTGCAGTTCTAGTCTTCTTTTCCATCAGGACTGCTTGCTTGTATCGTTTTCCCCCTCTTTGCTCCTACCATTTTGTTTACAATCACGGCGCCAGTATAAATTAGGTCATTTTAAACAAATTGATTCCTTACCTATTCACTCAATACACAATTTGCGCCTCTCTAATGAAGTTGTCCTATCAAAGGTTCCCCGGAACTTCACTCTTTCAAGTGTTTCTAAGATTTGGATGGCAAAAAAAAATTCAAGAGCCTGATCTCTAAATACATACGTAAATAGCTTGACCTGCCTATAAGTGCCACTCTCAGCTCCATTTATTTTTTACCAAAAATCAGTTTGGACTTACCTTGTAGCTATCTACCACAAAAGTCATACAATGTCAAACTGTAACCCATAATGCTCTGAAGTTGCCAGCATATGACAATATTATACCATTATGGAAAAACACAAGCAATAGTATCAATATACAAGATGTTGTATTAAAAAAATGCAAAAGACTTTTTGAAATTTGTCGAGAGAGAACGCAAGTACCGTTTACAAAGTCATTTTTCTACTCAAGGTGCCACCCTCTCATTTTTTTGACAAAATGCAACAAGTTTCGATCTTCAGTTCAAAGCTACCCAAAAATATATTTAATTTTACCATTCTTGGTTTAAATAATACCCTGGCAACTCCTAAAAATATATCCAAATGGAACTTTGGTCTATCTTGTACTTGCCCCTTTTCTTTGAACCAGAAACCCTTCTCCATGTTTTCGCCGGATGCAAAACGTACCTTCAGGAAGGTCGTTATACTTGGAGACACAACTCAGCATTATAGTTTTTCTTAGAAGCTCTCAAATCTCTTAAGGGCTGTACCATATACCTTAACACCTGTGGAATCTGATCGCCATCCATTATAACTAGAGCTACCTTGTGACCTGATTTGTTCCTAGATACTCCACACAAAAAATGATACGTACCTAAATTGACGGGTGGGGTATGAAACAAAACTAGACAAAAGTGCTTCTCGCAAATGTGAAAAATATCCTCCTATGTTTCAATTTACATTCCAGATTTTCGGGAGTAAGATTTGTAAATATTTCCATTATCTCTTTAGATATATTCGGTCAACCTTGTATTACTTTCAGAAAAATGTGCAAGGCTTTAAACATCGACAACAAACAGGAGTGCTTTCTTTTCACTAACTTTCCAAGAAAATCACTCGAACTACTTACTACAAATTCTGTTGTAGAAACCAACCAAGGACAAGCCTTGAACTATTATGTTTTAATAATTTTGTTAGTAAAATATTTAATTTTTGTTAAATAGGCAAACCAATGCAAACTATCTTGATTAGTGAGGTTTGTAATTGTGTGTTTTGGGATGAAAAATGGAAAGTCTGCATTACAAAATGCAAAGTTTGCATTTGAAAGTTGCTTGAAATATTGCTGAAGGAACTACATGTTCCTAATGTCTTTGGTGGTATGAAACTTCTGAGATTATTGGAACTACAAATTTCCCCTGAAAAACTATCACCTCTTGATTTGCCACAGAGTAGCCACCGTTATCAAGACTCAAATGCCTAATGACTTGATTCTAAGAATCTAAAGCAGTTTTTTGGGAATTGACAAACAACATTTGAACCTATATAAAAATACATAAACTAGGCATAGAGACGAACGAAACAAATATAGAGAGTCATTTCGAAACGTTATTTAATCAACCCATACTAAAGCAACTATTAGATATTTCACTTGCTGAAATGCTCCTTAAAACTCAATATAAGAAAACCTTTTAAAAAAGAGGTACGAAGGGATATTGGTCTCCGAAAAAAAATAGGAAAGTATTAGGGCTTTTAAGGCATTTACTTAAAGGTAGTAAAAGCAAACCCAAAGTAATCAGTGAAGGCTCCATATCTCGTTTTAAAAACATTCTGAACTACAGAGGCAATACCCCCAAGCTGTAAAAGTGTTCAAACATCTTTAGAATTTTTATTGAATAGTCATTAAAATAGAATTGGATACATTACATTACTTTTGTTAATTTTGGATGACTTGCAAGCAAGCACCTAACCCTTATCATTCGACATTCTTTCAAGTTGGATCCATTTGGAATAGGGAGTCAAATGAAGCTATGAACCACAGAGAGAACATTAATGAAGACTAAACCACAGAGCCAGAGTATCTATCCCTTAAACGGCCTTGAAACACCTATACAAGATCAATGAAGATACCTAGATATGATGAACGGTCTATTCGCCGTTGTAAAAGAGATAATGTAACAAAAGAAACAAAGAATGGACAAACCCAGAATTATTAATCTGGTAACCAGCTGATACATCGGCTCTCAGTGATATGCCCAAATGGAGAGTATCACTATAGAGGATGTAGCACAACTAGGCTTCTTTGTGCTATTTCTTGTCTTCTTTCCAGTCCTCTACATCCAGTGACAGCTCAGTTGTGTTGCAACCTGTATTGAGTAGATCAATTTCATTGCAAATTTTCTAGATCGTTAATTTACAAATAAAATCATGTGAAGCTAAAAAAATTATTATTATTATTATTATTATTATTATTATTATTATTATTGTGGGTATTCCATTTCGCGGTAAAGCCGGTTTTGAGGTTGGGACTTGATCTTTTCCAAAGATCTGAGGTAGCAAGACCTTCACTTCCGTCTCTTTTCTACTCCTTTCTCTGCAGTACCTTTCGCAGGATGTGTGCTGTTTCCAGCAGAGCTGACTTTTGAATAGTTTCAAAAGATAAATCGACTTCGAGGATGGCCAGAAAGGATGTCAGTCGCTCTGCAATTGTCCCCAGTGTATCGATGATGATCGGAACAACAGCAGTCTTCACTTTCCACAGCCTAGAGATCTCTCGGGACAGCTCTTGGTACTTCTCTGTTCTTTCACCTTCCTTTGCCAGCGTTCTTACATCTCCAGGGACGGTAATGTCAATAATGATGCTCTCATTGAGTTTCTTCCTTACCACAATGATGTCAGGTTTTCTCGCTTCTATTTGCTTATCGACGTAGACATTAAAGTCCCACAGAATCTTCACTTCTTCGTTTTCAACAACCTTTTCTGCTCTGTGGTCGTACGAAGCCTTAGTGTAAAGTAGTCCGTACAGCTTACAGAGGCCCCAATGCACTGCGCCTGCAACTTTGCCATGCCTTGCCTTGTATTCAGTTTAGGCCAGTTTGCTGCATTCGCTGATGATATGTGAAACGGTCTCATCTCTGGACATGCACATTCTACACAAAGCTGACTCTCTGCTATGCTCGACTTTTGCTTTTCTATAGTTGGTATTCAGTGCTTGGGCTGCAACAAGTAAGCTCTCTGTCTCTCGCTTCAAACTCCCTGGATGTCTTTCATCCTGTAGTTAAATTGGGTCTGATATTTTTATCCTAATTTATGAAGTGACTTAAGGAAGACTTACTTTTAAATTATTCTCAGAGTGGGGGAATTTTTAGGGAATTTTTTTTTCAATATTTTCCAGTAAATCAACGAATATCTTGCATTGCTATCATCAAATATTTATCAAATATAGTCACTTCTAATCTAAAACAGATTTGTTGATTAAGAACATTTATGATAATTTGTAACTTTAGCTGTATCATATGCTTACCAAGGAATTTAAGTCACATCCAAGAATTGGATAGTTTACTGCGAGTGACTTAAAGATGTCCGGCAGAAAATCACGCAGAAAAAGAACTCTATAAATAGTAATAGGTGACACAATAGAAAAAGGAAAAGCATGTGTTCTTTGTTAAGAAAACCTTGGTCACATTTCTCTTGCCTACAAAATGAAGTCAGGCCAAAAGTGGAGGCCACATGTAAGTAGACCCCAAAACACAGCGAAATAAATGGCTGCGAATTACTCAAAGATGTCCCATGTTTAAAATTCGTTCAAACACGCAGAATATCCCATGTTATTGTCTTGCAGTGTTGCTTGATATTTATTTTCCTACCAGAGACAATTTGTGCTGTTTAAATGCTGCAGGTTAAGTTAAAAGGCACAAATTATTGAAATGTGACTGATTAATTTGAAAGCAAAATTCTCCAGACCAATCTTATTTTGAATCACTTAGAATTTACTGATGAACTTAAGTCCTTGTTTTCACAATTGTTACACACATTTAAAATATGACCAAATATTTCCATTTGAAAGAAAACCTCGTCTAAGCCTTTAGTTTGGTTCAAATTGGTTAAAATGATAATCGATAATACAGGTCATTGGAAATCAAAATCAATATCTATATTTTTGTGAATCTCAGAATACACTTGTAGTATATTAGGCCTAGCAAATCTACCTTATAATTTGGAAACCACAAAATATTTTGTTAACACATAAAAATACTTTGGTAAATCTTCTTCAAATTAAAAAAATCCTTGATAGGTTGATGAGAGGTTCAATGTAAAAATCTCAGAAAAGCTGAGAAAGCTCAAGATAGAAATACAGATCAATTGAAATCATAGCAAGTTAAAAGGACAAAACCTCTGACGAAATCATTAAGTTGCTATGCTCTTGCTTAATCTAAATTTTGATCTGATATATGCTTATGGTATTTATATTTCATATAAATTATAACAGCAAATGGTGGCTTAAATTAACTTCCATTTATATTAACAACTATGATACGATCAAGCAAATCTGAAATATTCTTCATCAAACTTCATATGGGTTTACAGGTAGATACTGTAAAGCTCATATAGTTAGATACTGCGGCTGTCAAGGAAGATAGAGAAATTCCAAAAAATTAGCATAAGACTAATTAAATTAGCAGATTTTGAAAGTTACAATTTGATCTCATACGTTTGATCTCCTTGCACGCCACAGCAAATAAATCGAACAACACAAATGAGTTGGTAAATGTAAAAGTTAATTACAAAGAAGAATCCTTATCCTTACCAATGAACTTTAAAGTTGTGATTAAATGGTAGACTTTCATCTTCTCTACAAACTTTCTCGATTTAGACAAAACTGAATTCGTTTCTCTTGACTTCTACGCTCCACTAGAAATTACCTGTAAACGTTTTATGAATAGAAACAGGTGACACCAGAAAACAAAGAGTAAAAGAATGTCTTCTTTGTTAAAAAAAATTGGACATCTTTCTATTCCCTACAAAATGAATTCAGGTCAAAGGTGGAGGCTGTATTTAAATAGACCACCAAAGACAGAGTATTAACTCATACTGCCAAAACAGCCCTTGTCACTGGTTCAACTCCAAGTCGAAGCACTCATATATTTTTCCCTTTTCTACTATTATATTCAAGATATATTATATATTTCAGAAAAGAACAAAATCTCAGCTGTATTTTATTAAAGACAAAAATCCCATTATGCTTACGAATATGACGTTAAATTTATTGTTTTCTAGTTTCAACTAATTGGTTCTGTATTTTATTATAATATAATATAATATAATATAATAATATAATATAATATAATATAATATAATATAATATAATATAATATAATATAATATAATATAATAGAATATAATAGAATATAATATAATATAATATAATATAAAACAAAATAATTTATCTATTATTGAGCATCAAAATGATATAATATTTCCTCTGAAAAAGTCAATATGTTCAAATATTTTTGTATTTGACATTGCATTTGAATCATCTCAATTTAATGAGAATGAAGCTTTAATTTTTCACACAAAAAATTTTGTTTTTCCAATACGGCAACTATTTTTTCAAAATATGAATTACAAACGAAATTTGTCAAATGAAAAGTCAAAGCTCTCAAAATAATGTGCATCTAAACCAATAAAATACTAATCGAATGCATCCTCTTCTGACAAAAACGTCGTCAGTAAGGATTTTCCAAGCGTTTATCGTCCCGTTTATGACATATTGTTCACTGACTAATTTCAACTATGGCAGATATCGAGCTGACACTACGTCTGCCTAAGAACAGCCTTACCTTACATGGTGCCATCTGAAAGAGGTCGGCTGTCATAGTCCTCCACACTTGTCTATCCAATGCCAGTTTAGCACATTTGTTGATGTCTTTCTTCATCAAATCAGCAATGTTGCCTGTCCATGTGGTCCTTTTTCTTCTTCTTCCTTGCTTACTTAGAACAACGTGCTCGTAAAATCATCGGTAGTAACGATATTCAATCAGTTGAAGTCATGGTTAAGAAGAAAACTTGCAAATCTGTACGGAAGTGCTCAGATTCTGAGTTGTCATTTTTAATGAATTATTTTCGGTATCTCTCTCATGACTATTCAACTCGAAATAATAATAATAATCTGTACGATTACATAAAGTCAAACTGGAATCTACGTAAAAGTCGTTTTTCTTTAATGGTAGAAAAGTTTATAACTCTATTCCTTATTATATAAAATGTATTGAAAATATAGACGAATTTTTAAAGGCCTTAAGTGATTTTAATACTTCTTTTAATATTAACATATGAATAAATAGAGGATTGTTTTGTTTGTTGTTGGGGGTTTTCTTGGGTTTTTTTCCTCTCAGATTTGTAGACTTTATTTCTTTATTTTTCGTTTTTTGAACAGGTCTCGTAGGGAGAACAGTATTTCAAATTTACTGGTAATGATTTACCTGTCTAAAAATTATGAAATAATAATAATAATAATAATAAATAATAATAATAATAATAATAATAATAATAATAATAATAATAAAATAATAGGTTGAAAAGATGTGGCATCTAAAAACAAAGACAATACCTGTTATTGTGGGTCACTAGGCCACAAAATCCCAAATCCTAACAAATCCCAGGGGAACTTTCTTTGCAAGAAGTACAGAAAACTGCTTATTTGCTTAGACAAGCTCTCCCTATTTGATTTTATTAACAAAACTTCCTTCACCCAAGGTCACTGGTAGTGACCCGGTGCTGGATTTCAATAAAACAATTCAAAGGAAATTTGTAAATAATAATAATAATAATAATAATAATAATAATAATCGTCCTGGGTATGACGTTAAAATGCATCCGGTTGTGCAGTTTCGACGTGGGCGAATGAAGTTACCCTTTGCCACAACTACCTCCAGGTCACCCTTGGGCAAGGTGTAGCACCTGTTAGCCTACTCTGAGACCTTGAAATACCGGGTTGATGTCCGGCAGAGTTAAGTCTGTCCCGTTATCCACGTGGACTAGAAATACCAGGTTGCTACTGGCGCGGAATATCCAGCTCTTTTATCAAATGAAAACTAGAAGCAAAAATAAATCATGCCGCATCGCCCGTCGCGCGGATCAACAAGGGGCGCGTGCCTCAGTGAGTGACCAGGCTGAGGATTTCGAAAAGTCTGCTACTAGGTCTACCTCTCCCACTAGTCAAAATCCACCAGGTCACCAGAACGGGACACCTCCCATCCCTGGCCCTGTGGTTCAACAAGCTAGTATTGACAATAAAAAGAAACCTAGACTCAAATGGACAAGGGAAGAGTATGCTGAGGTGATGTATTGCTTTTACTATGCACTCGAAAAGCCA
>RDPX01000067.1:2233382-2245051 GCA_003991215.1 Morbakka virulenta
CTATTTCTGAAAGAGTATTGTTAGTCAAGCTAAAGGGGCAGCCTTTTAATTTATCTATCATTCAGGTATATGCTCCAACATCAGAGCATACAGATGAGGAGGTTGAGACTTTTTATGAGGAAATAGAAAAAGCAAAAAAGCAGTGTAAGTCACAGGAGATAGTGTTGATTATGGGTGACTTGAATGCCAAAGTGGGAAAAGGAAGAGAAAGAAATACAGTTGGACCACATGGGCTTGGTGAAAGAAATGAAAGAGGTGAAAGGTGGATCCAATGGTGTCAGGAAAATAGTCAGGTCATTATGAACACTTGGTTTCAACACCATCGAAGACGACTGTATACATGGATAAGTCCAGGAGACTGAGCAAGAAATCAAAGAAATTACATAACAATCAACCAGAGGTTCAGAAATGCAGTTCAGCAGGTGAAATGTTACCCAGGAGCAGATTGTGGTAGCGATCTTGCGTTGTTAATGTGCCACCTGAAGATTAAGCTGAGGAAACTGAAAAAATCCAAAATAACACCAAAGTTGAAGGTATCCCTTTTAAGTAGGAATGAGGTATTAAAACAGCAGTTTAAACTGAAGGTTCAAAATCGTTATAGCGCTTTGAAAGATGAAAGTGTAACACCTGATGAATGGACTCTTTTTCGGGATGCCATAGTATAAAGAGCTGAAAGTGTCATTCCTGGAATCAAGAAAAGGGCAAAACAAAAGTGGATGACTGATGAAATAGTCAATTTGATGGATAAGAGAATTTACAAATATTTTTTTAAATTCAGTACAAATTAAAACCAATGAAATAATAGAAAACTGAATTATCTGAAAAGTATTAGATGGATTTTATACGCAGATGGTGTTGTTTTATTTAGTAAAACGAGAATGGAGACAAAACTTAACGGTCCAAAACAATGAAAAAGAGTTCGTTGTATCGTGCTTAGTCATACCTTTATCCTAAAGCCATCATACATATCTGTAAAACATTAGTCAGTCAATGGATAGAATAATGAGGATCTGTGATTTTCGGTTGAAGGATCAGACTATAGAGGTGGAAAAATGAATAGGATTGTAATTAGCTGCAGCACTGTCAGATGTGTTGACTATTTGATTCTGGTATTTTCATCTATTTGACTCTGGAATTTTTTGACTATCTATTTCCGTTTAATTCTTAGTATCACCCTTGGTTGCAAATAACAGTTTCTCCTTGATGTCTTCGACATATATTTCAGGCCAATTATAGAGAGATTAACAGTATCTTCAGTGTTCCTGAGTCCTTTTTTTCGTGGGTATGTATAATCTGTCGACATTACTGCATGGGTGGAGTCCTTTGAGAATAGTTAATACTTTGCTTTTACTCCGATCTATCTCCTGAATTTCTGTTTTTTTCAAGTTGAGGAAAGTAGTTGAGTATCTCAATACAGAAATATCTTATGCATTAATGCCCTTGGTGACATTTTCACCATTCAGCTTTGTCTCTAGCACCTTTCTCATCCTTCTGTCACATTCACTGCACAAGTTCGAATTCATCTTATTTACCTGAATTTCATCTGCCTGCAATACACCTATGTTTTTAATTCCTTCACCCTCTTTCAGTGATTTATAACTATATCATCTGGCAGTTTGATCCTTTTCCCTATCTTCATGACCAAGGTTAAAATTTTTTTTCAATGGCAAATAGCATGCCAGTGTCCATGCTAAACAATCCGACTGTCTGTCTTAATGAATCAATTTCTTTTCGCTCTTTGAAAGCAATTTAAGATCGTCCATGTAAAGCAAGTAATCAATCTTTTCTCTATCTTTTGAAAATTCATACCCAGGCTTCGTCGTTTTTAAAACGTTGTTGAAAGATGTGATAAAACATCTTCCTGAAATATACCTCTTTTAATCTTATCTCCTCTAGTGATCATTTCCACATGTCAGCTCAATCTTTCAATCTTTCATAGTCTTTTCTAGGAAATGCACTAAAGTATTGTTTATTCCTAGGATACGCAAGCATTCTTATGTCCAGCAATGGGACACTGGGGTGGAGTCCTCGGATTTCCCTGTCACCTATTCCCCTGGGAATTTTTCTGAAATTTCCTCCTGGAAATTAAGTATTATATAAAAATAGCCTTTTTGTCAAAAGTGAGTAAATTGTAATGTAAACTGGAAGCGCTGTTTGTGCATGACAAAAATCATAAACAAGCTTGTCAAATCACGTCGATAACATTGCGAAATTAATTCAAAAACAAGACGTTTAAATAGTAAATACTCAGTTTGAAATGAGTGACCTTTAAGATATTAGTGCCCAAATGAGATCGAACGTGTGGAATTATTTTCTGTACAACCGAGAGCAAGAAAAAGCCCAGTGTAAAAAAGGTCCTAAGCAAATCAAAGTTGGTGGCTCGAGTACCAAAGGGCTGATCGTACATTTGAAATTAAAACATAAAATTAAAGTCAAATCTTTTGTTGAAGAAAGCTCTTAACCAAAAACAAAAACTGATAAAATTGACTCTTTCTTTAAGCCCAAACAAAAATATTCCCTCGGTGAAGTTATTGCAAAACTTGTGGCTGTGGGTGGATTGAATTTTAATCAAATTGCTTCCAGTGATACAACGAGAAGAGCATTTAAACCAGATGGCTATTCAATTCCGAAATGTTAAAAGCATGTCCTCACACTCTTCATGAAGGAATTTGACATTTTAAAGAAGATAGTATGTGATGAAATTAAGCAAAACAAGGAGACTGGTGTTCGATTTTCAATAAGTTTTCATGAGTTAAATTCAAACAGAAACAGGTAGTTTAGGAACCTGGACCTTCATCTTCCGAAAGACCTTTAATATTTAGGAATGGCTCGTGTCAAATAAGAAATGAGCACTGAACAAGCAGTCAATCTCTTTCAGGATCGACTCAAGTCATTTGGACTGGACTTAAACTCTGATATTATAGCTACAATGAAGAGGGAGTATATTTGATGATGAAATTTGGTTGCGAGACCACATCTATTCATTTTGCATGCCTGGCCCATGCTATACATTCGTATGTTTGTGACTTATTGTACAAGAAATCAAAACGAAGTGAAGCATTTGCAAATGTTCCCGAGACCAAAGAGAATGATCGACGTGAAGATGATGAAAGTGATTTTGAAGACTTAGATGATAACAATGACATCATCGAGTGTCCTGATCTGGTTCTTGATTTGAACAAAATTGTTTTGAAAGTTTGCAGAATGGTTAAATTATTCCGCCGTTCCCCAGTAAGAAATGATGAAGCTTTGCCGCCTCAAAATATGCAGTCTTTTGGGAAAGAAGTGGCAGTTTTCTTGGACTGTAAAACGCTGAAATATCCTTTTAAATATGGTTCAGCGTTTCTATGACATCAGAAAGGAGATCAAGCTTGCCATGTTAAAATTGGACTACAACTTTGACACTTCAGATACAGAAGTGGACAAACTTAAAGAACTTTTTGACTCACTTTCTCCTCACAAAATTGCAGTTGAGTACCTTTGTCGTCAAGTTGTTGATATTCTACTGGCTGAAAAAGTGATTGCCTTTAAGCATCAAGAAGCGAAAAGAACAATCATCAGATACTGGAAAGGAAATTTTGGAGAGGTTCAAGGTCAGAATAAAAGAGTCTAAGAATACAGACCTTGCGACCTTAGGAAGTATTTGAATTCATCAGACTTCCCTGAACAAGAACAAGATCAGTTTGGTATGAAAATCAAAAAGACCAAAATCACATCACTTGCAACATCTCTTTTGAAACACCTGTATCCACCTGCACAAAATGAAATGGACTTAAGCAGAACTTGAGGTTGAAGTAGCAGCATCTGGTGGTAACATGACACTTGCTGAAGAATTTGCATAATTTATGAAAGAAGATGATTACTCAGGTCCTGCTGTCATTGAAGATATAAGCACTTAAATCATCAAGAAGGAAATCAACTTATATGAAATTAGTAAGAAGAGATCTAAAAGCTTAGACAAATTTAGTCTATATACATCTAATTTGGTGTTCCTCTGGTCTTCCTTTTGTTTCCCCTTTTTTCTTAGGGAGAAGCTGGTTCCTTTAAACTCAACATCTCGAAGCAAAACTACCCTGTTTCATCTGCATGCTGCACTTTATTTTCACCCCGGTCTTCTTCACTGTTCAGTTGTTTAAAAAATCTGCCTCCGTTTTTCTTGAACTGTCTATTGTGTTGGTATTGCTTAGTACTTTGGTTATATCATGTAACACTTTTGCTTTTGTCGTTAATCCTTTGCGTCAATCTCCTCCTTCAAAAATTCCAATCTTTCCTGCTTGAGGCTGTACTTTCTTTCCAATGAATCTTAATCTTTGTTTTCAACTGCTTTCTTCTCAATAAAGACATTGGCTTGAGCTAGATCTCTGTTCAAATCTCTAACTTGGCCTTCAACCCTAAGTTTCCACCATGGCTATTTGCTTTCCTCTTTGTTTTTGTTATCAGATCAGAACCTCTCTTTCTATTTAAAAGTCGTTTTTTGCTGTCCAATTCGATGTCTTCTCTTTATCTACTATATCAACAGTTTCTCTCACAAACTGACCATACATAATTTTTTCCATCCATCGTTGTTTATTATCCTCTCGCTTTTTCCTTTTAAGCACTTTCTTCTCCAGGGTTCCTTCCGTTTGAATGTTCTCAGTTACTTTCACACCATTAACAAGTGGTTCTTCAGAATTCAAAACCTATTGTCCGAGACTATTCTCTTCTATTCCTACTACCACTTCTATGCTATTCAAACCTCTGCTATCTTCGTTTCGTCTCATATAATACCTATCAACATTACTTTTTGGAACGCACCATACATCGTCATCGCTTTTCTATTTTTTCTGTCGATCATTTCTAACATAATGGCTCTCCACTCAACTATCCCCCTCCCGTATCTAAAAGTTGCTAATGCCCGGTATTTATCTCTCTTACCTTTTTTTCCATTAAATTTGGATTACAAAATTATCCTCAGTCTCCTCTTTTACTCTTTCATTGCCTTATCTTTCATTTCATCCTCTTTGACCTTGCCTAGCTTAATTATTCCTAAATATGTATAACCTAAGGATCTTCAACATCCTTCATTTCCTCCCCATTCGAAAGATCTATACCCTTACACTTAGTAATCTTACCCTTCTTCATAATCAACACACCACATTTTTTTATTCCAAATTCAATCCCTATATCCTCACTAAATATATGGACCGTTTTTAGCAAGAATCAATTTGATCCTCTTTTTTTTTTAGTTTTAAGTCATCCATAAAATGTGAGTGATTTAGGGACAATTGTCTTCAATGCCATTCGTATTTTGCGTTTACTTTTCTGAGAATAAGAGACATTGGAATCATACATAGTACAAATAACAATGATGAAAGGCTGTCACCTTGAAAGATGCCTCGTTTCACCCCTACATCTTCCAGCTCTTATTTGTTAGATGCAAGAGGTAGCTTACACTTTTCCATGCTTTTCTCTCAAAGTTTTCCGACTTCTTTTGCTATTCCAAACATTTCCATGCACTTTTTTATCCAGTTATGGGAAACAAAATCATAGGCCTTTTTGTAATCAATCCACACCATAGCTAGACTTGTGTACCTACAATCTTTTAACATTGTTTTGTTGATAAATAGTTAATCGTATGTCCCACGACTCTTTTTTTTTCTGCAACCCTTTTGTCCTTCAGGCAACAACTTTTCTCTTTCCAAATATTCATACATTTCCTCTGATATTGTTTCAATCATCAGCTTTTACACAATTAGGAGGCATGTAACTGGGCGGTAATTATCAACAACATTTTCCTTTGTAATATCCTTTTAGCATAGGACGGTGTGGCCTTAAGTCATCCACACAGTAAGACAATGTTCTCCGATTAATATCTTGTTCAACTTTTCTGCAATTCTGCCATGCAGGTTTCTGAGGTTCTTAACCTAAAACCCTTGAACCTTATCTTTTCCTAGCGCTTTTTAATGGAGCGTCTTTCTGTATTGCTTCTTTACCATTTCTGATGGAATTTGTGTCGCCATCATGCAAGTGCTGCTCACTGTTCAATTCTTCTTTCATTTCCTTCAGCCAACTGGTCTCCTTATTATGCTCCTTTTTAACACCCCAGATGTCCACCCGAAACGTCCTGCTCTCCTCAGAATTAGCATTTCACCAGTTGCAGTACAACATCTACTTAACTCAGTTCAAACCTCTTCTGATAAAAATTAAATAATCTAATTTTTCAAAATTGTTTGATTCTTTGCCCATATCACTTAATTTCTGCACTTTTGGCAATCATTCGTTATTTTAATTCTTCTATTACAGTATTTAACCTTTTCATTTCACTCTGAATTTCTCTTCTGGCTTTCTCAGTTTAACTGGTTTTTTGTACTTAGTTGCCCCTTCAATTTCCAATCAATTAAACTTGCATCATACTTCATCCTTTTAATATAATTTTCAATCCTTCTTTTCCACCTAGGCTCACTCTTTTGCCTCCTTGTAAATGTCTTTAATCCTAATTTTCTTGCAATCACAATCTTTTCCTTGTCTCATAATTTCTCTTAGGTCATTTAATTTGTTGTTGTTCCTGATTTATGTAGATTTCCTCTACTATTTTCTAAATCAATTTCATTCCTACGCTCATCTATGACTCTCTCCATCCAACACACTATTTAATCTTGTTTCATTTGTTTGTGATTCATTTTATCTGCCCTTCTGATCATTTCTAGTTCTAGATCTGATAACCACCTATTTACTCTAATAGCCCTTGCTCGATCACACACAGGCTACTCAGTGCTTCAAACAAGTCACTCTCTTTCCTTTCGTGGAACATTCTTTGTCTATACCCTCTGACAACTTTAACTTCTTCATTAAAGCGTTTACTACAATAGTAGCATTCCATAACGATCCTGTTTACTTCCTTGATCGATTTCATTCTGGCAGTCACAGAGTGACGACCGGGTCGCCGCTGCTGTACCGGGGAATACCTGCTGGGCGAGAGACCTTCTTATGCAGTTTCAGTCTTATTCACGCCCTTATTTTCATTGTAATGATCTTGCATTTTACATTTATTAGAGGATTTGTAAATTATTTTTATAGAAACGCCATCTCTAGGAAGGCCGCTATTCAAAGCTAAAGACCCAATCTTGATCATGCGACACGGCTACATCCCGCCAGACAACAAACTGGAATTTACACCTGCGGTAAGGTGGCCACTGATGTCACTGAAAAAAATCCCTAGAAACTTTTAAAGAATTAAAAGCTCAAAGATCAGTAGCCTTGCATGTGACCTTAAACGTTGATGATCTGATCTGTAGCATGTGACCTTAAACGTTGCAACAAATTAGTTTTTCAAACATCAAAGAAAAAGGGAAGAGAAAAAGACATGAACTAGTGCTAAATAAGGATGTCCAAACAAGATTGTCCATCCAGACTTGTAGAACTCTGACTTTTACGTTATTCATTTTGTTTAATAAAAAGACTACCTCATAGTTTCTGATTCAGATTCAAACCATCGACAAGTCTACTTTGAGTTTATAAATGTGTTGTTTAAATTCACTTTGTTCATTGACCGTGCCACTTAGAAAACCATTTGAAATTACCTATCGTATGGCAACAATAAATAGGAGCAAAATAAGGTTTGCAAAATGTTTGTCGTGGGCTTAAGAGGCATAAAAAATGTTTTTATCAAGGAGAAGATTTGTTTCATTACAGACACACTCAATTTGAGACTTGATTTGTTCACTCGGAATAAATGTTTTTCTTGTTATCAAAGAACACAAACGATTTTCTCGTCTTGCCTAATTGTCCATTGGTTGCATCACTGAACATTAAAAAGCTTGCAGTAGCTTATATTCTTTTGTACAGCACACTATAATGCTTCCTCTAGTTGTGCCTTTCTATTGGACTAAACGCAACAGGTGCAGACAAACAGGTTTAGTTTTGACTTGTGCTTTATAAGTAAACAATACACAAGGCTTGATATCAGTAGTCCTTGCCAAGATAGCATTATGGAGCTTTGGATGACAGCCAAAATTGCAAAAACACTGTCAACGTTTAAAATTGAAGGTATAACTCTTGTACAAGATTAAAATGCAAATTTTTCAAATACGTACTTAAGAACCTAATTTATTCTTCCTGAGGATAAACTAGAAAAGAGTTCAACATTAGTAATTTTAACATTAAATGAGAAGAGAATTGTGCGCCAATTTCTCAAGCATGGATGAGACGTTATTTAACTGTCTATTGCATTGTCGAATATTTAATTATTTATTCATAATATTACCCACAACACATTGTTTGTATTCTTTCTTTAAGCAATAAAAACAATTGATAATTCTTTTATTTTAACGCGGGGTTGGCAGCACCCTGTACAACCAACGACTTATGAAACAATAGTCATTTTGAAAGTAATAGAATCTCTTGCTTGAGAGCTACTGCTTTAAAATGCTAGGGATAGACCAACAAATTATTATGGTTGGGTGACCTAGGTTTGAAAAATATTTACGATCGACTAATTTTGCAGTTTACACACTTTTGACCGTTGCCATTCCTGAGGTAACAAGTGAACCATGAAGACATATTATGGTCAATTTGGTAGAAATTCAAGCCATGACTTTAGCGGGAAAGGATAGAGTCTTAATTCTGACTTTTTGTTCATAAAAAGAAAGTTTTATCAATAAAAGCTGATAGACATATAATAATCTTATGATATTTTCTGCCTTTGATATTTTGTTTGCAGTTATGTGCAGACTTCTATTTAGGAAAGGAATAAAAACAGGTATAGTTTTAGTTAGGATTTTTTCAAATAAAAAAGGACATTTTTGTGCTTATACAGTAAACATTTGGTGTAATTAGAGCATTGAATAATAAAGTGCACCAGATAACCTCAGAACTTTTCCTAAATTTTTTATATAAGTGGAAGATGTCCCACCCCAAATAACTTTTCCTTTTCTTCACTCGTTTTACGATCCATTGAAATTTCATCTCTGTCTAGGCCCTCTAATATCCAGGACAAAAGTACTTCAAGGAGTGGCCTTCAGGCTGCAATTACAGATAGAAACTATTGTGTAAGAGTACTAATAATCTATACTTTTCTAACATTTTATTGAGTCATCTTTAAGAAGGTCAAAAACATTGGGTACCGTAATTATTCGATTTACCTCAACCTATTCGAATAAGTGCACTCTTTTGAACCCAAAAAGTTAATAAGCCCACTCCTTCAATAAAGCGCTCCCTCTTTGGCAAATTTCCTTTTCAACAAACGCACCCTTTTATCAAAGTAAAAAATTGAAAATCAAAAATAAAACCACCAAAAACATATATTTTAGTGAGTATATTCTATTATGTTTTTAACATCATGTGTGTAAATCACAATTCCCATGTTTACAGATATCTTTGTATTTGTCAATTTCACTTTTAAACTTGATAAAAATGTCGACATTGATATTTTAGACATTTAATGCTTTGTAAGTTTACTTCGTACTGTTTGTACTGAAAAAAATATTTTGACATTTAGTGCTTTTTTAGTTGACTGATTTTTCCAACAAGGGCGCTCCCTCAAATATGCGCAACCCCTGAATAAGCGCACCCCATAGAATCTCCAAAATTATTTAAGCGCACAGTGCACTTAATCGAATAATTACGGTATGTCCCAATATAATCATTTAAAAAAACAAAAAAAGTTATGTCATTTTCTGCGTCGGGCCTGTTTGCTGCAGGAGATTAATATAATTATCATAAATAAAAAAATTAATAAAATTAGAGTTGTCTTGCTTGATGGTCTAAAAATTGTAGTTTAAAAAGTTGATTAAATGTTTTGCTCATCATATAGTAAGTGATTAAAGAGAAGGTAAAAGGGCAAAGGGGATAGCATTTTCAAAAAGGAAACTCCAATTGATAAGAATTTGACTAAAATATTAGAAAAATTTGGAATATTTGGGTGGAATGTGAGGGAGATCTTACTAAATAATATTAAAAATTTTCGAAAATTGAGAAATTTATGACGAGAAACAGGAAGATGGTGCCTGAGCCAATATAGTGTCTGTGTCAGGTGCGTACGATGTCATAGGTTAATTGAGTTAAAAATAAAAACATATTTTAAAATAATATTGATAGTAAAGATGAACATATTTGAATACATAATATATTTGACCTTGACTTGGGAAATTCACATGGAATTAAGACAAAGTAGACTGTATACTGAAGAGGGAATCAGGAAGTGATATAGGTAATACAGAATTACTAAAGTTCATCCAAGGACACTGTTTTTTTCTCCTTATTAAATTCTGAGAATGCATTTTTGAGATACATTCATTTTAAGAGAAATCCTAAACACTGGCACAATCAAATTGGAAATTTGATCACTGCTTGATAAAATGGTGAAACTTGAATAATTTGTCTCGAAGAGCTTTGACAAATATATCACCAAGGTAGTCGCTATTCGACTGCATTTTATTTTTTATTTATATTTTCAGTCTTCTTTCTCTGGACGAAGAGAAAGACGTACTGACATTAGGAGAGAATTGGGAGTGAGTGACATCGATAAGAAGGTCAGGCAGAAAAGAATGAGATGGCAGGGACATGTGGGGAGGAGGGAAGAAGGCCACCAAGCAATAGTGGCTTTGGAAAGTATACTACCAGGAAGAAAGACAAGAGGAAGACCAAAGGATATGAACTACTTTGGCGTGCATCAGGAAGATGCTCTGGAAAGTGAAACCTACAGGCGGAAGACCAGGGGGGGTTGACTTTGCAATGCGGAACTAACAGCCATAAAATAGAAGAAGATTTCTTTTGACAGTTTGTAAGGAGAGGGCATAACTTGTCAAAGCTAATAGAAATTGTAATTCCAAATATTATTATTGTATTTGCCTTTTGTAATATTTAAACAGAATACATCGTATCAGTTAAAAAACTACATTTTGTACAAGTCCCGTGTGTGACTTTCTAACAAAACTGAAGTCTTTATAATCTTCGGGGGTAAACGATAATGTTAACTTACATAATGGTAAAGAAAATATGAATTTTCATAAGAAGAGTTAAAGTATTTACCTTTTTTGAAAAAAGAAAGGATGTTTATTTCGAAATACTCTAATTTTAATTTGTTTTTTTTATTAAATTTTTTCAATTACTTTGTTTTTTAAAAAAATGTTAATTCGATCGTATGTAGGAAATGGGCTATTTAAATACGGTAAAGAAATCGTTGCTGCCCCACTTGCCAATATATTCAACTCAGCCTTTGCTCAACATACACCGATTGATTCGCTAAAGGAAGGCATCTTGATAACCATATAAAAGCCAAAAAAACCTCAAGGCCCCCCTGCAAACCTTCGTCCGATCACACTATTGAACAGCACAAGGAAAATTTTATCCACCATTACTCTGAATAGAATAAGGGATAAAGTAGACAAATATACAGGATTACATCAAAGCGGATTCAAAAGAGGTAGAAGCTGTGCCGACATCGTCTGGGCACAACGCATGTTAACATCCGTCGTTCTAGCTAGAAAATGGGACTTCCACAAGATGGGTATCGATATGTCAAAAGCCTTTGATACCATCAAACGCTAACGTATACTCGAGATTCTTATACAAGCAGGATGCAATGAAGACGAACTAAGACTTGTGCGTATACTACTATCAGGAACATCTCTTCGTGTTCGAATAAAAAACGCACTCTCCGATTCATTTGAAACCTCCATAGGATCACCTCA
>RDPX01000067.1:2257932-2271160 GCA_003991215.1 Morbakka virulenta
AGGTGATCCATAGTCTTATGGATTGGTCACAGAATCGACACTTGGGATCTGCACCATTGTGTAATATGTTTGCCTGGTAGTTTCTCGTGAATAGGCTTTGGTCTTGAGCTGCGATTATGAATCCTTCAGTCTCTGCCTTCAGACTTGAACTTCGGAGCCACTGATGGGTAGCATTTTGGTCAACATCAGCATTGCGACTTCGAAGAACATGCTGACCGTGCAGAGTTTTGGTGCTCCCATTTATCAGGAAGCTGTTGGTTTGCGATATTTTTAGCCTTCTGTTTGACAGTTTTTGCAGCTTTCGTTGCTGGAATATTTTGTTCGACAGGCTCTCGATGATCAATTTCATAGTCATTTGCAAACGTTCTAGCTTCTTTACAAATAGAATGCAGCTTTTTACCATTTTCATGGTAAAAAACGAGCTGTAACATCCAATCATCCATAGAGTCCAAATATTTATCCATGCCTATGGTGGTGGTTTTATAGGGCAGTTCTAGTTGAATCAACCCTCTTCCCCCCTCGCATCTTGGCAAGTACAGGCGGTCAACGTCTTCTTTGGGGTGTGACATGTTGTTTGCTGTAAGTACTTTTCTGGTTTTAACACCCATTCTTTGCAAATCAAGATGTTCTAATTAATGATGTTATAGCTATACTGGACGACAGGAACCACAAGCGTATTAATAGCCTCTATTATATTCTTTGCTTTTAACTCTGTTTTAAGCACCATTCTCGTGCTTCTATAACATCCTTTGCGGATTTTCTCTTTCGTGGTGGCATGGTTGATGTCGTCACCTTCGTTTACGCCTAGATATTTGTAAATTCCGTCTGGATCTAATGCTTTAATGGTGGTGTTGATGTCAAGATTTATGAATGATGTCTGAGAGAGTTTGCCTTTAAGGAAAGTCGCTTTGGCGCATTTGTCCAAGCCAAAGTCCTTGCTAATGTCGTTACTGAATTCTTTAACAGTAGTATGCAGACCTTCTAATTCACGATCATTTTTGGCAAATAACTTTAAATCGTCCATGTAAAAAAGGTGATTGATAATTTTCTCAACGATCTTATTCCTGTATCCAGTGTTACTCAATTCATTAGAAAGAGGAATCAAAGACATATTAGACTGATTAGTACCCATTGAATGTGAAAGAAGAAGACGCGTATTCCAACCTGCCATGCTGTTCTTGAGAAAGTTGGAGATTACTGGAGAGATCTTATAAATGTCAAGACTTTTGAGTATCCAGTCATGGGGGATACTATCAAAAGCTTTGCGGTAATCTATCCAAGCTGTACTGAGGTTTTTGGTTTTCTTTTTACAGTTTTCTAAAATCACTTTGTTGATTAAGAGCTGGTCTTTACATCCATAGGAGTTTCGCTTCCACCCTTTTTGTTCAAGGGGGAGAATGTCATAGTTTTCAAGAAACTTGTACATTCTACTAGTAATAATGGATGTTAAAAGTTTGTAGGTAGTTGTAAGGCAGGAAATTGGACGATAATTTTTTGGCTTTTGGGTGTCCTCGGACTTTGGTAAAAGGTACGAAATTCCTTCAGTTAACCAGGGTGATATGGCTTCAGGATTAAGCATAATTTTTTTAAAACATTGTACTAATTTCATATGGGTTTCCGGTAAGGAATTCAACCAAAAGTTTGGTATCTTGTCTATACCTGGGGATTTCTACTTATGGGACTTTGCAAGTGCTGTTTGCAATTCTTCAACCGTGATGTCAATCCATTCCTGACCTTTGATCTCTTTTATTCGTTCTACCTCTCTCTCTATCCAACTTGCTTCAGCATTAAAATTCTCTTCCTTTTCCCAAATATTCATCCAAAATTCTTCAACCTTATCATGTTCTGGGGGTTCTTTTACTTCGATTTTACTTTTGCCTGATACTCTGTAAAACCTTCTGGCATCTGTTTTGAAGGTCCTGTTTTGTCTATAAAATTTAGTTCTCTTATCATATGGCCGTAATCGCTGAGCTTTAACCTGTATTCGCTGCTTCAGAGTTTCTTTACTGGTGTCAATTGACGACTGGTCTGTGATATTGTATTTCTTTTTAATCCGTCTACTTTTTCTGGTTTTTACTTGTGTACCCCTATTTAATTCCTCTAATATTGATATATCTGCCCGCAGAGAGTCAATTTCCTTTTGTACTTTTACTTTCCATTTTGGAGGTTTGTTAGTGTGTTTTCTATTGTTCTTCTTAATTTTAATACCGATGTCAAGAGTGGCAGTTTTTGCAGTCGAATATAAGATATCATTAAGGGAGGTTATATCATATTCTCCATCTTTCAATATTTCCTTTAGAGCAATGTTAAAAAGTTTAATCTTTGCGGTGTTTTATAATTAATTATCTATTTTGGGAGTGGTTTTCTTTCTTCACTGAGCGTTTGCTTAGTAATACGAAGTTCTCGCAGTATATCATCACGTATCGCTGCTAATTTCTCTCTGTTGTTTTCGATAAAGTTTTGAGTATGCCGATCTTCAATTTATCTAGTCTACTACTTTGTCAAGTTTACTACTTTGTCACTACTATCATCTGAAGGTACAGGTACATAATCCCTACACATTTGGTCAATTTCAGCATCTGTCAGCCTATGGTTACGCATTACATCTCTACGTACATTTCCCAGTTTGTTGGGGTCCATACATGGTCCAATTTCATTTCCCACGATTTTCCTCCATTCTCGGTATGTTTGTTCAGTTATATTAGCTGTCGGTCTTGACTGTGCGGTGAAAAACGCTCTCAAAACTTATTTATACTCCTCTTTTGTCCATCGTATTCGATTTTCTTTAATAGGCTCTGTGGGTTGTGTCGCTACAGGATCAGGGTTAGGGACATCCTGGTTCTGATTACCTGGTAGGTCATTCTCCTAGGAGTTTATTCCAGTAGCAAACTTTTCGAACTCAGCCTGATTTCTCACTGAGACACGTGACCCTTATTGCCCGCGCGACGGTCGAAGCGGTATGATTTATTTCTAGATTGCATTTCATTTGATAAGCTGCATTTTAGACTTCCTACCAAGGGGTTACATATCCCGTGCCAGGCACCAGCTGGAATTTTTATAACCACGCAGTATGTCTATACGAACAGACATAACTCCGCTTGATTACTATTAATAATACTATTAATTACTATAATATTATTAATTACTATTAATAATATTTTTGTTATTGTTATATTTATTATTATTATTATTATTATTATTATTATTTTAATTTTGTGTTCAGTGAAATATTTTAGCAGAGAAAAACAAGTTTCTTGGACATTTGCTAGTACCTTATCTTTAATGTTCTGGGCAATGGCAATGTCAATCGAGCACAATCTTCTCTTGGAAATATAATTAGCCGTGTATTCTTTCCCCATTTTTTCCATAAAATTGTTACAAACTGTTCTGATTTATAGGTGGTTCTTCGACATTTACAGAATCATTTGAAGTTTCTTTAAAAGATAAAGATGAAGTTAAGGGTATGTCGTTATATCATTGTCGTAGAAAAGTGAAAAATGTGTGTTAAACTGGCTATTTCACTATCAGTAGGAATTTACCTATATTTTAGTGACTATTTAACTGTAAAGGTAATATTCTGAAATATGTTGGTATCACGTGGTGAATTGAAAAGTTTAGTATTTGGACATATTTGAGTTTGTTTGGCTGTTTCCCTTCAAAATTAAAGGTATTATTAGCTTTTTGTACCAGAAATTTTTGTATTTCTCATTGGCCTTCAGATGAAAGTCCATAGCTTTAAGAACGAAGAAAGGTTTGATGTAAAAGACGTTTGTTCATATAAGAGTGCATTAATAACGGTTCTTAATGGAAGTATTACCTAAACGAAAAATAGTGTTGGTGTTGCTTTTTGCACTCAATGTTGGGAGCCATAACATTGGAGTAGACTTGAGACAGCCTGACACTACCCTCATTGATACTCTGAGTTTCAATTCAATGTTCATTTCATGGAGACCTCTTATCCATACCGGAGCACTGTGTTTTCCTACATTGTAGTAAAGTGCCAAGGCAGAAGTTCTCAAAACTTTCTGTGAGGCTCCCAAGGTTGTGTTTGCTAGATTTCTCAAAAGGCAGTTTCGCTTTGCTACCTTATTTGCCATCCCTTTGAGATGCTTGCAATGGTTGAGTTGTCTTTCCAGTGTAACACAAAGATATTTTGGATTGTGGTCTGTATGTAGTATGGTATTACCAACTGTAATGTTCACTTCTTTTTTCTGCTTCATGATTATTGAGATGGATTTTTGTGGACACTGATTTTTTGGTGCTCACTTTGAGGTATTAGTTGTCTAAATATTCTTCCAATTTTGCAGTATCATTACTGAGGACCTCTTCGATTTTATTCCAGTCTTTAGATTGATGTGTCAAAGCCCAGTCGTCTGCCTATCCTAGGTGAAACCATTGGCATTGCAGCATGTCACTTTGGTGCTTCTACAGAACTTTGGGATACCCCATTCTTAATTTTTCGTATTTTGCTTCTCTCTCAACCTGGTATGACATGAATTTGCCTTACTCCACTCATAGCTGATACGGGATTCAGTGTCATATTGAAAGGAATCATTTTTGCCAACTTAAACATCAATCCATACAGTGTCGTACGCTGATGATAGATCAATAGGGAGTGCAATTGTCTTTAGTTCTTTTTTAAAGCCTGATTCAATATGGAAAGTAAGTCCCAAGAACTGTTCTCGTGTGCCTCTTTGTAGCCTAAAACTTGCTTGTTGTAGTAGTATGAAAAGATTTACATATGGGGTCATCCGTTTGACCACGATGCTTTCCAGCAGCTTGCATAGGCAGTAAAGAAACGATACTGGTCTATAGCTGGACGGTTCAGTAAGTTGTTTGCCTGGATTTAGCATTTCAATGATTTTTGAATGGTTCCATATTTGTGAATATGTCCCATTCTTCACGATATCTGTCATAATACTCACGAACCAATAAATTGTTTCTGGGACAAGATGGGTGATCGTGGCAGGGTAACTTCCATTTATACCAGCAGCCTTGCCATTTTTCACATTTTTAATCACTTCTTCCACGTCTGCGAATGCCACTGGGGAGCTAAGAAACAGGCTATGTTCAGGTTATGATTGTAGAATTCTTTAGTACTCTTTTCTAATTTCTTTTTCAAAATGCTAGTTTGGGGTGTGCTGCCCAGGTCTCTTGATTTCGTTGACAATTTTATCTGGCTCTATTGCTGGAGATGTTTTTGTTTGATGGCGCTTAGAGTTAAGCTTTTTAATAGTTTTCCAAGCATGTGGACTAGATTGATTAAGGTCAAGATTTCTACTACTTTAATCCACCTTTCGTTACAGCCTTCGTGTAGTGAGTGTAGGAGTTCATTTGTAATATTTTGATCGTGTGTCTCTTCGTATTCTTTTAGCAATTCTTTGCTACACTGACTATTGGAAAAAATGTCAAGAACCTGTCGGATAACTGGGAGTGAGTTTCTGTTTGAATCCTTTGTCACAAAGACTAGGTCTGGGGTGTTATGTTTACTCCATTGTGTAGATCTGAATGTTTCTTTGTCCTTGGCGCTGTATATTAAGGTCAGCTATTGACAGGCCTATTGACAGAGCTCAGTTTCTGGGTGGTCATTATTATTATATTCCCAATCTGATTGGTGTCTGTTAAAGCCTCTCAGAATGATTGATGAATATTGTATATTATCTTTTGGGGGCATGGTTTACTTTAAAGTTGGCGGTTTGAAGATATTAGTTATTTCTGTGTCCCCAAATCTGACGGTGCTTTGGTGAGCGCCATTGGTTTCTATTGCGCCTCCTTGGTCGTTGACGTAGTCTGCCGCTCTAACATATGTCATAATTCTGTTGGTTTACAATATTATGTCCTGTAATCTTGTATCTGGATGGAGGGACATTGCCAACAAGATAAGTTTCTTGTGGCTAAGCAACATTTACGACATATTTTTTGAGGAGATTCCTTCTGTGTTTAAAGACAATATTCATATGCTGACACTAATTGAAAGGTTATATTCAAGATTGGATTAGATTCCACAGAATCCAATTTAAGGGTAAATATTGTATTAACAATACATAGAGCATAGTTGAACAGGAATATGTTATGTTCTAATAAATTTTTCTATAATTGTAGTTTTTTTATATTGGTCTGCTAGATTGTGAAATTTTTGGGGGGTTGAGTGCTTTCCTGCATAATATGTTTTAATTATTTTTTAAGTCTAAGGTCAACCCTTACCTCGTCGCTTAACATTTTTTGTTGCCATTGTTTTGCTTTATTTTTTCTGTCATATTTCCACAGTCTCATACACCTAGTGGAGAGCTAAACAACATAATAGAAGGGATATTCAAACAGAAAATAATACAGAACTTCTTTTATATCATATCATACATGGACAGAAATTATAAAATACCCTAGCTGTCAAAGATGTAATTCTAGGTTTCACATAGGCATAGGCTTTCGTTTAAATCGGTTAAAAGTCGGTTAAATACCATCTTCAGTACTAGGTGATGAGTTGGTTAAAACCATCTTCAAGTATGGTGGTGCCGTCTCCTTTGCTCTCCCGCTCGATGTAGCATCTGTCTTTTGCATGGTTTGTCAGATTGCAGTGCACATCATCAGTAGTGTATATTGATTACAAATCAGTACAAAAAATAGTTGTTATTTTATTATGTACCCCATCTTTTTATATTCTCTAGGTGTAAATATGCATATGTCATAGTTGTTTTTGTTGGGTACAGCGAGGTGACCAAAACATCCCTGCCATTGTACCACAACTGCAAAATCCCTGGACTGATAAGAGTGAACAACAGGAAGAGCCATGGAAAAGGCTGATGTTTGCTAAACTTTTGTGGTCACTTTATTTTCTTTTATGCCAGGAAATGGTGATTCCTGGTTCACGGGATCCTAATGAAGGAAACGGGGACATACATTTTATTATTCTCCTACGATTTAGCTCTTCAGGCAATAAATATCTGGATCTTTACAACTGGCTTAGTAAAACGTATAACAAGATTTCTTCTACGAGAGTTCCAAATGAACTTATTGTTGATGACAAAATAAAGAATTTTGAATGCAGGTACTATAGTATCATGGCACACAAAACATGTGATGTATCCGGACAAGAACAACTTGTTATTTGTATTAGGTGGTAAGGCGACGAAGTAATGCCCAAGCAAGAGTATTTAGTGTCATGGCACACAAAATAAGTAATGTATCTGGACAAGAACAATTTTTTATTTGTATTAGATGGTTAGATGATGAATTACCTTGCCAGTAAGACTATTTAGTCATACAGGTACTGAGTAATTCAAAAGTAAAAACTATTTCAGGTTATATTTCGGGTTTCCTAAAACGATACGATCTTGATATTCAGGGTGCAAGGGAGTAATGTTATGATGGAGCAGCAGTCACGAAGGTAGGGATTAGGGTGGTTTCTGTTTTTATCAAAACGAAAAATTAATCTTGCTTACATGTACTGTCATGGTCATTCGTTGAATTTGGGCGGTGGTGACATTATAAAAGGTGAACTTTGCTTAAAGAAGCAGTTGAGATATAAAGGTACCTTATTAAAATTTAATACTTAATTTGCCCAAAAAGTACAATGATTTCGAGGCTATCTGAAATGAATCTAAAGACCCATATGGGGGACAGCATGGCTTAAGATCAACCAGATGGAAGGTAAGAGAAGAGCCTCTTGAAGAAATCCTCAATAACTTTGAAGAGATCCAGAGCCTTCTGAGAGACAAAAGTATCATTACCGAAGGAAAGCAAAGTGCCAGGCAGCAGGCCTAATAGCTAACATTGAAAAGCTCAATTACTTTTTTGGGTTCAAGGTAAGTTCCATGATTACGAAGCAACTTGATAAGGTAAGCCAAACTTTGCAAGATTTAAGTCTATCCAAACTTAAATCTTATGAAATTGTACCAATGACAGTGAGGCTTCTGAAAGGGGTCCGGAATGCTGACTCATCATTTGAAGTTTTCTAATGTTATCGAGCAGTGGTACCAACGCTATGATACAGATGAAATAACTGTAGTTAGCGAAATCTATCAAGATCACCAATTATGGTGCAAAGGAAAACTCTTACTTTCCTTTTTCTGAAAGCAAATTTTACAAGCCAATGTACTTTGAAGCTCTGGATATGGCAACATGAACAATAGCGGAAAGGTTTGAGCAAGATTGTTTTCATTACTACCCAGGCCCAGAACAAATGCTGTTCAAGATTACAATTGGAAAACTGGAGGAGGCTAAAGTGACTATATCTAATATACCTTGGATTATCATAAGATTTTCATCAAGTGGTGTCAAAATGGATTTGCCAAACCTTGCTGCTCAAAATCTCTAAATGTAGTAATGGACTTGATGATCCCAAATCATTTATGAGCCGTGAGCAGGTTAAAGTATTGATGCCTCAGGCAACGAAAGCATTGCAAATAATTCTTGTCAACCTGCTACAAACAATGTTAGTGAAAGATTGTTTTCAAAAATGCAGCCCCTGAATACTCGTCTGAAAGCTATATGTGGAAACGCTCGAATAGGTCACATAATCTATTCTTCAATCAATAAGAAAATCACCATGGCAATTCAAATTCATGAACTAGATAATTTGTCTTTTACAGAGATCAATATATAACATTACTTTGTCAATTTTTCAGTTGAAGATTTTTTATAACTGATAGGTGCAAACTGCAGTAAACCCATATATATTTTATAGGAAACTGGGTATAAGAAACCGTGTCCTAAGATGACTTCTTCTTCATGTGCCTATCAGGAGCTGACGTCGGCTACCATGTCTCTGCAACAAGTCCACTCACTCGCCCGTCGTAAAACATCCACCGCACGACAGCCAGTAGCCAGTAGCCAGTGCCAATCCCTCCATAAAGTTTAATCTTTGTCTTCCAAGATGACTAAGATATTTAAAAAACTGTAGTACTGAGCACCTGAAATCTTAAGAATCTTCTCGAAAAATAGAAATTTCATTGATTGCCGGTGAGATCACAATTCACAACAAATTGTGAAATATATTTATTTGCTGTCGGTCACTATATAGAAAAGTAGAATCCTATGCAAAAAGGTCCTTTTAAGATATATACAATATCTAACACAATGGCCATAATTTGCTTGGCTGTGCTATGACCTACTGTACACTTTATATTCTTCGTCTTTGCTGACTCCCTTCCCTAATACAAATTGACAAGATAGATTTACGACCCTGCTCCATATATATACCACCTTAGCTATCAGCCATACATTCTTAACCAAATCAATTTACAATCATATTTTTTTCAGTTTTATTTTCTAACTAGTTTCCTCTCTAAGTAAATATGTAAGAATCTAATTATATCTGTCTGCCTTTCTATCTAAATATTTGCCCTGTAACTCACTTACTTTTTCTTTATATATATTCTACAACATCGTCTTATCCTTAGGAGCAAATGTATACGTACAGAATTTTTAGAAGTTATTTTTCACCTATTTTTGATACTTCAATATTAATAAGCCAATGCAAAAGAATTGCTAAACAGGTACAAAGTCATACTCAATTCAAAATCAGAGCTGAAAGTTTTTAGCGCAGTTGCTACTCGTGATTCATTATTCTACATTCTGCAAATCATTGTTTAGAAACTACAGAAATTAGGGATATACTTTGATAGATGAACAATAGCTTAATTAGCGTATCACAAAGTGCTCAACGCATATAGCAGAGCAATGTACATAAGGTAAAACACGAAAAATAAGAACTATGATTACAATTAATAGTTTCACGATATTTCGATCATCATGCCTGATGATCGAAATATCGTGAAGCTATTACTTGTAATCATAGTTCTTATTTTTTGTGTTTTACCTTAAATATGTATATATAATATATAATATATTTATAATATATAATATATTTATAATATATAATACATATAATATATAATATATATAATGTTGATTACCTTGCAAATACGTATTTGTTTATTAATACTTATTTATTGGTACTGTTAATAGTTTGTCTATTTTGCAGGGCTCCAAATAGCACTATCACTATCATGACAACCATTACTACCACCATTTCTACTACTACAACAACAATAATAACCTTATTAATAAAAATGATATTAATAATAATAATAATAATAATAATAATAATAATAATAATAATAATGGTGAGTAGAGTAACAATTAGCTGGAAGTAATGAGGTTATGAGATGTTAAATGATAGATCACTATGTACATATACATATATATATATATATATATATATGTGTGTGTGTGTGTGTGTGTGTGTGTATGCACAGAGCTTCTGAGACATAACTCTCTGGCCATGTTGCCGGAGTAAACACAGCCTAAAGAGTTACTGTGGGATCCTGTCAGAGTGCTCAAACTACGCAAGCGCAGTAAGCTCCGCATTACGCAAGCAACAGGTCCCCGAATCTCAGAGAGAAAGTGCTCAACCAAACTTTCGTAAGGGAGCGTAATATATATATATATATATATATATATATATCTGTATGTGCATGTGTGTACCAGAAGATAAAGAAAAGCATTTTTATTAAAGGTCTCTATTTACCAAAGGACGTTTTAGTGAGACAAGACGATTTGTGACTAACAGAAAATGGTGGAATAAAGCTTTCAAACAAATCAATTTTGCGTAATCTGATTTGCATCTAGCGTCTATGGTTGCAGTGGCACCGAATATATCCTTACTTCATACGCTTCTACAGAACCTCCCTTCTTGATCATATTATTTTGATTGCTAAAGTTGATTACAGCAATTTTAATAACTTTTATATTTAATGTTGATTTTCTTCCATCTTTCCAGTATTTTGAAGAAAAATGCTTGTTTCTACGTCAATGCTTTCAAAATAAATGGATAGTTAAAATATTGTTCATCTATCAAATTATATCCCTAATTGCTGCAGTTTCTAGACAATGATTGGTAGCATAATGGATCACGAGTAACAACTGAGTTTCAGTTCTGATTTTGAATAACGTATGAATTTGTACATGTTCAGCATTTTTTTCCTATTGGCTAGCTAATATTTAAGGTATAAAAAATATAAAAAATTCTTCATATGCATTGTATCGAGTTCAAGTTACAGATTTACTTGCAAGTTATAAAAACTGGAGTTATTGTTGCTTTGACATAATGGTACGACTGACCAAGATTACTTGACCTGAAAATGTATCAATACCTACCATCTTGGTCCAGAGCTAGGGTTTGAAATAGCACTCATTAGGTGTCAGATGTTTCTTAACTTCTTTTCGAAAACACAGAAACGGATTGGTTGTGTGCTTTCGAAAAGACGTTAAAAAACAGTAAAAAGGAATTTTCATCTTTTCCTCAGGCTCTCACAAATTTGCAGGACTTAAGTGCTTTTAATTATCCTCTTTATTCAGATGTATTCCTTTCTCTTACGTAGTTGATCATATCCTTCCATTTCCTGATTTATTGTAGTCCGAATGATGCCAACTTAACATTGTTGCATTACTTTTGCTAGCCACTTCTATTATTCCATGTCTTTATCAAGCTTGCATTTCCATCTTTTTAGCTTTTGGTTCACTCACTTTGTTCCACTGCCATAAATATTTTAAACCACCATAAGGTTATTGGTTCCATAAAACCCTATCTTCAATAACATGCTGTAAATTTTTTATCACAAATGGACCATAACTACATTAATTTCTTCTACTTCTTCGGCCTTCATCGGAAGTCTGTCAGGTCCGCCGCTCGATACCTTTTTCTCCACTTGACTCGGTCTTGCCATTCTCCTTTTCTCGCTCCCACTTCTTTTAAGTCTCGTTCTGTGACGTCCCTCGTTCTAAGCTTTTGACCATAACTAGCATAACTATACACTATCATCTCTCCAGCTGTCCATCTCTATTTCTCCTGGCATTTAACATGTCTACGAAGTAAAATTTAAAAGACCTGTTCTGAAGCATTTAATATGATCACGTCTTTTGGCAGGTTTGTCTACTCTAAACAATATCATGTTTCATAACATCGTTATAACTCCGACACAATAACAGCAAATTCCACTTGCCCTGTTATTCCTTTGCTTGTATTATGTTATGAGGGTTCTTTTCAACAACTTCTTCATTACGTTTCTGGTAGTAAATGGTATCTTTAGCTTGAGATATATAAAAGGACTTCTCGGCTGTCCACAGTTTGTTTTTGATTGTTTTATGAAATAGTCACTGTAAGATCGATGGAGTAATGAGAACCAAATATGGGAACCTTGCAGAGGTACTACTGTTGTCATGTTGATGTATCTATCTAGTAACACCTTATAAATGTTAGAAAAGCTAGTTTTCGCCGTACTGATACAACACGTATGGAATAATTATTCAGGATTCAATAAAAGGGTTGTGCGTTGGACAAGCTAAAGTATCTTTTTAATGCGCTCTTCTGTTGTGTAGCAGTCATTCTGTTGTGTCTGCTTCAATACTGTTAATGAACACTAAAGCAAAGATTCCCTGTTATGTAACAATTTCTCCTAATTAATCAATTGGCTTAATGGTTAGTGCAATTGCATAGTAACCAGGAGTTCCGGGTCCGATTCCCCGAGCTATCGAGGAGAATATGGAACTTTACAAAGAAAAAAAAGCCATTGGTTGGCGTCAGGAAAAGCATCCGGCCAAGAAATTCCTTACTGCCAAATCAAAGTCCCTCTGAAGGGCACCGTCTGAGCCCGAATTGCTGGGGGAAAATGGCGTTAAAACTTAAAAAAAAAATTAGCTCATGTATGAAAAGCACCATACCTCTCTTTGTCTTGATAATTTTTTCTCCTGGAATTCAATCTAAGATACGTCTTTAATAAAAAATATAACAATCAGGCTGAAGGCTGCAAATTCTGTTTTAAATTCAATGACCTAATTAATCCAGAAACTTGAGCCGAGAGTAAGTGAAAATGGGAATTCATAAAAAAGAACTGGAAAATGTCTGGTTAAAAAACATTGAAAAAACTTCAAAGCGAAATATTGAAAAGAAGCACTTCAGGCTTGATTAAGCATCCAAAGAATTGAAATAAAGCAAAGTAATTACTGTTGGGGGCCAAATAAGCAGGGAACGTAATAGTATTTTCTAGGAGTTAATGAAAGTGCTCTTTTAAGAAATGAATCTCTTTCTCACTCTCTCTCTCTCTCTCTCTCTCTCTCTCTCTCTCTCTCTCTCTCTCTCTCTCCCCCCCTCTCTCTCTCTCTCTCTCTCCCCCCCTCCTTCTCTACTCATCTCCCTTTGTATTAGCTCCCATCTGATAGTATTTTTTTT
>RDPX01000067.1:2272516-2325451 GCA_003991215.1 Morbakka virulenta
ATCTCTATTATTTGTCTTTTTGTGGTTTATACCTGCTCCCTTCCTCTCTCTTCTTTCACTTCCTTTTTTTTTTGTTTTTTTTCCTGTTTTATCCCCTCTCTCTCTCTCTCTCTCCTGTCTTCCTCTTCCACATAGATGTGTTTATCAGATTCCTCTTCCTCTCCCTCTCTCTCTCTCTCTCTCTCTCTCTCACTCTCTCTCTCTCTCTCTCTCTCTCTCTCTCTCTCTCTCTCTTTCAGAAAAGTACACCCTGTTCCTTTAAAAAGAAAGTTTGGGGTCAAATTTTTTTCTTTGAGGTTGTAGACTTTTTTTGTTTTATTTGTCTTACTCATGTTAGTGTCACAAGAGCACGTTAGTCTGATGAAATTTACATTATTTTTATCAGGCGATAACTATGGATTTCTCCGTCTGTAGGATTAAAAATTATTTTTGGATACTTTACTAATACATCAAGATGTTTTCTTCATCTTCCCTTAAAAAGGTAAGTCGATAAACATGAAACTACTAAACCATAAGGTATTTAAAAAATATAAAACTTAGAATGACAGAGAAAGCTAAAAATGTTATTGTTAATTTTTACAATGACAGAGAATCCTACAAGGCATAATGCCACTAAGTGACTAAAGAAATGACAGGAAATAAAGAACAAAGAAGCTTCAGCGAAGAGATAAGAGTTAATCTCAGACTTAAAAATATTCAAATCATATGATGGAGAAAAAAAGATAAGGAGACGTCGGGCAAAATTTATGGGACATGTAATGAGAATAAATGACCTGGAAAACTTGGCAACAACAGGAAAAATAGAAGCCAAGAGAGCTCGTGGAAAACGAAGGCAGAAAATGATGGATGATACTTCAAAGTGCCTGGGAAAAAAGAGCAACACACAGAGAATAAGGACCATGTATGAGAAAGTAGAGTGGAGGACGCTTATCGCCGACGCAGGACTGTATGGTACATGATGATGATGATAATGATGATGATGATGGAGAAGAGCTCTTTCACAATCTTGAAGTTCGATAAAAAAAACTACAATTATAGAAAGATGTACGAGGCAGAAAAATTGCATGAGGTTGAAGACCTTGAAAAAATCGAGATGCAACAAACTGAACCGCTACCCAGAAAGAAAGCTCATCAGAACACTACCTATGACAATACCTTTAAAAAGATTAAGGCAAGCCATATTCTGTCGATGAGACAAAGGTTGTGATTTTCTTTAAGTCCAGTTGTGCTGCAATCAACACACCTTGGGCCATGGTTTGGTCATTCGTTGGAGTGATGTGACCAGTTTTCATAAACTTGATTGCTCCATTATTATTATTATTATTTTGAAAAAAAAATTTAACTGGCTGATCTTTATACCGTAATTCTCCTTATTAGGTGAGTCACAACTAATGACCTAGGGTTAATAAGGTACTTTCTCCTATCTTTCACATCTCAAGAACTTTTCTTAGGATTCTAGCTGTTCCTAATAAAGCTGTCTTCTGCATGTCACTATGTTAGGTTCAATATTCAATTTTTGAACCCAATTTTTAAACCCTTTGCTGACACGTCCCAATGCTCCTATCACAACAGGAATCACCTGCACCTTCTTCAAACCCCAAAGACTTCCCATCTCCCTCTTCAAGTCTTGATATTTTTCAACCTTTTCCTTTTCCTTGTCTTCGATTCTTTTATCTGCTGGAACGGCAATGTCGATTATGAAGCAAGATTTCTGCTTTTTATCAATCAAAACAATGTCTGGCCTTCTTGCCTCTATTACATTGTCGCATTGAATATTGATGTCCCACAGAATCTTTACTTCTTCACTTTCTATCGCACCTTCAGGGGAATGTTCGTACCACTTTTCCTGATGTTCTAGCCCGTTTTTCTTGCATAGATCCCAGTGAATCCGTTTTGCAACACCGTCGTGTCTTCGTTTATATTCCTTCTGAGCCAGTTTTTCACACTCACTGATTACGTGTTGCACGCTTTCACCTCTTTTACCACACATTCTACATAAAGGGCTATCGCTGGTCTTATCAATTTTATGCTTTATGTAGTTCGTTCGAATCGCCTGTTCCTGTGCCGCGCATATCAGAGCCTCTGTTTCAACCTTCAAGTCACTTCTTGTCAACCAATCCCAGTTCTTGTCTTTGTCTATTATATCGGTTGTCTCCCTCGCAAACTGACCATACATGTTCTTTTCCCTCCATCTTTGCTGGAACTCTTCCCGCTTTCGCTTCTTGAACTCACTGTTATTTACTGTTCCTTCAGTTTGAATTGTTCTAGCATCTTTAACAGCAACTAAAAGAGGTTCCTCAGAGCTTAAGACATACTGGCCAAGACTGTTTTCCTCTGCATTCACCACCACTTCCACACTACTCAATCCCCTACCACCATCTTTTCGTTTGATATATAGCCTATCCACGTCACTTTTCGGATGAAACGCACCATGCATTGTCATCGTCTTTCTGGTCTTCCTATCAATCGTCTTTAATTCACTCTCTTTCCATCCAATGATCCCCGCTCCGTACCTGAAAATCGCTACTGCCCAAGTGTTAATCGCCGTGATCTTATTTTTTGCATTTAATTTGGATTTCAAAATTAATCTTAACCTTCTTTTATACTCTTTCGTTGTTTTACTCTTCATCTCATCTTCTCTAATTTTGTCGAGTTCGACTATTCCTAAGTAGGTATAGCCATGCTCCTCAACCTCCTTCATTATTTCCCCACTAGGGAGATCTATACCCTCGCATCTGCTTATTTTTCCCCTCTTCATAATCAACACTCCACATTTTTTGATTCCGAATTCCATGCCTATATCTTCGCTAAAAATGTGAACAGTTTTCACTAGCAAATCAATTTGGGTCTCATCTTTACCATAGAGCTTTAAATCATCCATAAACAGAAGGTGATTTAAAGATACTTGTCTCCGATTCAATTCATACCGTGCGCTGACTTTTCTTAAAACTAAAGACATTGGGATCATACACATAACAAACAACAGTGGTGAAAGACTATCTCCCTGAAAGATACCTCTTTTCACCTTAACATCTCCTAACTCTGTTCCATTAGAAGTAAGAGAAAGCTTCCACTTTTCCATACTTTTTCTGAGAAAATTTCTAATATTATCCGCAATCCCAAACATTTCCAAGCACTCCTGTATCCAGCTATGCGGGACAAAGTCATAGGCCTTCCTATAATCTATCCACGCCATAGCTAGATTGGTATGTCTCTTCCTGCAGTCTCGTAAAATCGTTTTATCGATTAACAGCTGGTCCTTAGTTCCACGGCTTTTACGCTTGCAACCCTTCTGTTCTTCAGGTAACAATCTTTCCCTTTCTAGATAGTTGTACATTTCGTCCGAAATCACTCTTGTTAACAGCTTGTACATAATTGGAAGGCAAGTTATTGGGCGATAATTATCAACAGCGTTTCCTTTAGAAATATCCTTTTGGCACAACACTGTGTGGCCATAAGTCATCCATTCAGGAATACACTGTTCTCCTAACAAGACGTCATTCAATTGTTTTGCGATACGATCATGTAGGATATCAAGATTTTTAATCCAGTATCCTTGTACTTTATCTTTCCCCGGGGCTTTCCAATTAGGCATTTTTCTGCATTGCTTTTTAACCATTGCTGTAGTTACTGTAATATTGTTTTGAGAGTGGTATTCACCATTCAACTCTTCCTTCATGGTACTCAACCATTCGGCTTCTTTATTATGTTCCTTCTCAATACTCCATATATCCCCCCAGAACTTCTTACTTACCTCAGCATCAGGTATGTCACCTGTTCTAATTCCACCGCCACTTAGTTCTGTATAAACTTTCTTTTGGTCAATGTTAAACAGTCTATTTTGGCGAAATTGTTTGATTCTCTGTTCGTACCGTTTGATCTTCGCACTTTTCGCAATTATCCTCTGCTTTAATTCTTCCATCACAGTTTTTATACCTTTCCTTTTCACTCTATACTTTTCCTCCAACTTCCTAAGTTTGTAGGTTTTCTTGATACCAATCTGTCCCTTCGACTCCCTGTCAAGTAAACTTAGGTCATGCTTTAATCTTTTGATATCATTTTCAATTCTTCTCTTCCACCTTGGCTCCTCCTTCTCTTTTTTCTCCAATTTCTTCAAGCCCAGTTTTTCAGCAACCCACACACTCACGGCTCTGATCAAATTATTCGTTTCTGTGATGTTCTTTGTGTTTACATATGAAATGGTCTCATTGACTTTATCAGTTAGCCTTTTGAGGTTTTTCTTGTCAACTTTTTTGAACGATATTCCATCACAATCTTTTCCATCTAACAAAATCACTTTCAATTCATCTATAATTTGTTTCTGTTCTTGATCTGTACCATCTTCCTCTACTTCTCCGATTTCAGCCCCTTCTACATGGGTGATTTGTTCCTTTTCGTCGTTATTCTCATTCTCCTGAACATTGGGTTCCCTTTCATCAATCTCATCATCTATTCCCCCTTCATTTAATTGAGATTCTCTCTCAATTTCTCTCCTGACCATTTCCAGCTCAGGTTCTGACAACCATCCATTTATTCGTATAGCTCTTGCTTGGTCACACACGCGTTGCTCAGTTGATTCAAACAGTCCTATTTCTTTCCATTTATTGAACATTCTCTGTCTGTACCCTCTTACAGGTTTACCATTTTCAGTAAAAGGCTTACTTTTATAGTAACATTTCATAATTACTTTATTTACGTCCTTATTCCACTTTATTCTAGCAGTTATAGGATGACGACCGGGCCCCCGCTGCTGAGCCAGGGGACACCTGCCGGGCGAGAGACCTTCACAAGTTGTTCCAGTCTCATTCACGCCGTTATTTTCATTAATTTTATCTGACATTTTTACACTCATTTGAGGTTTAGTGAAGTTAAGGTTACACTACCACCGGTATTTTTTTCAAGACACCATCTTTAGAGGGGTTGCCAACCAAAGCTAAAGAGTTCTCTCTACCCATAAGGCAGACTAGCCCCCGTCGGATGCCAACCCGACACTTCTTGGTCTCGGGGAGAGCTAACAGGTACTACACCTTGCTCAAGGGTGACGTGGAAGTAGTTGTGGCAAAGGGTAACCTCATTCGCCCACGTCGAAACTCCACAACCGGATGCAGTTTAATGTCAATACCCAGGACAAATTATTATTATTATCATTATTATTATTATTATCATTATTATTATTATTATTATTATTATTATTATTATTATTATTATCGAGTGGTTACACACCATCTAGTGAGGGATGAGTTAAAAATCTACATTCAGCGCCCAGCAACAAGCCAGGTAAGTTGAATGTAGGTACATGTACTCTAGGCACAAAAGTGAGATCAAATCGAAAATCAAATAAAAATATGGCAACATTGCTTCAACCTTGCAAGTGCCGCCCCACAACAAGCGAGGAAAGGCACCTTGCTCAAGCGGTTGTTGTTGTATGACAACAACCCATGACTACATCACTCCCCACTCCTAGCGTAATGACTGACAATACATAGAAAGATATCTTAGTACTTGTACTAAGTCTGGTATTATTATTATTATTATTATTATTTTCTTCTTCTTCTTTAAGCTTATGCTCTGGCTGATCTTATTACAGTGATACTCTTACTAGGCGGGTTATAACAAATGACCAAGGGCTAGCAAGGGGCCTTCTCCTTCATTACATCTCCAAAACTTTTCTTAGGATTCTGGCCGTTCCTAGCAAGGCCGTTTTTTGCACATCTGCAATATTACATGGAATACCAATCTTCTCAAACCACTTCTCAAATCTTTTTGTTACACTTCCAAGGACTCCTATTACTGCTGGCAGTACTTAAACTTTCTTCATTTTCCAAAGTCTTGCCATTTCTCTTTTCATGCTCTGATATTTTTCAACTTTTTCGTTTTCCTTTTCCTCTACCCTTCCATCCGCAGGCACTGCAATATCCACAATGATACAACTTTTCTTTTCTTATCAATAAAGACAATATCTGGCCTCCTAGCCTCTATTACATTGTCACACTGTACATTGATTATCATTATTACTACTATAATTATTATTATTATCATTATTATAAGTATTATTTTTACTGTGTTTGAAAAAGCATACTCAAATTTCTGGGGGAATATAACAATGGGAAAGAAGGAAAGCCATAGAAAACATAGAAAACCTGATTTTCACAAAATTATGCGAGAATAGAAGAGATCAAGGAAGATCACAGAAAACCTTCCACATTGGTCTCACACTGGACAGAGGTGCAAAGAGAACAACTCTTTCGCAAGAAGAGGGACGTGATACCATGGTATTGAAAACGTGAAACTATGGAATTGTAGCAGGTTACTGTATTTCTTTCTCCACTCAACGATGGTGCCATTCGCTGTATAAATGAAACAAGGAAAAAATAAAATGAAACAAAAGAAAAAAACAAAAACAAAAACTGAAAAACATCTTGCTGAGAATGGTCACTTAATTGCCAGGACTGCGGTATAAACTATTACACTCGCTTGTCTTATATCGCAGTGTGTACTTCAAACATCCATTCCTAAGAACTGTCGTGTGCACACAGGAGTTGAGCAGGCGCACAATTGTAAGTTTTCAATATATATACATAAGATAAAACACGGAAAATAAGAACTATGATTGCAACTAATAATTTCACGATATTTCGATCATCAGGCATGCCTGATAATTGAAATATCGTGAAACCTTTAATCTAACTATCTGACACATGTAGTGAATGAATGAATAATTTCACGATATTTCGATCATCAGGCATGCCTGATGATTGAAATATCGTGAAACCTTTAATCTAACTATCTGACACATGTAGTGAATGAAGAAAGGCTCAAAAGGTGGAAGATTATCACAGTGCCTCTGCATAGAAACGGAAATATTCGAACTCATGACCCTTACAACTTAATGCAGAGAATGAAACAATTAGGTCTTAAATCACAATAGATTTGAATAATCTTTTTGGTGCTATTGATTTAAAAGTTTTTATAACCCCGGTGGGAAAAGGTATATTCATCTTAATTCTTCATAGGATTTCGCCTTTAGCTTTTCATGATAGTAACTTGATATTTGCAATATGAAGTTACATCTGTAGTTGGTCGTAACTAATGTATATACTGTACACATATTTATTTATGGATGTGCCTTACACACTAATACGCAGTTACATTTTCCAAATCAAGACAAATGACATTGAAACATTGATTCAGAAATACAAAGAGTTCAAGACTCCATTTAGAACCGGAAAACTTCAGAAAATTAATTGAAAAGAAGTATTTGACTACAATGTTGTGTGCATGCTTTGTTTTACTCTGCGTTGTAGACAACGCTTTGCAATAAATATGTTAACTCATTAGACTGCTTATTATTTTTATTCTCGTGTTTTTTCTATAGATCGTTAAAACCATTCTTTCCTCCAACTTACATTGACATCCGATGACGTCATGCCTATTCATATGTCTAGAACGAGGAAAGATTAAAGTTTTCCTTTTTATCATTTAAAAGAACCATTGCCATGGTAATTTTTTTTTAAATCCCCTCATTTAAAATTATGAAAGGAATATATGTTACACAAACAATTTTACTTTTAATATTTATAGCTCGTTTTTGTATTAATCGTTTGTGTACTTCTTCAGCCAATAATTACAATTTTGTCACCCCTTATAAGTACAAAATTCTAGAGCTCCTTTTCATACCACATTTCTGTATACTCCTTTACACATTAATTACTATTTATCAATCCTTTAACTTAAACTTTATATAGCTTATTTTTGTTCCAAGGCTGATCGTGTTCTACCCAATAACTTCAATTTGGTCTCTCTCTCTCTTTCTCTCTCTCTCTCTCTCTCTCTCTCTCTCTCTCTCTCTCTCTCTCTCTCTCTCTCTCTCTCTCTATCTCTCTCTCTCTCTCTCTCTCTCTCTCTCTCTCTCCCTCTCTCTCTCTCTCCCCCTCTCTCCCTCTCTCTCTCTCTCTCTCTCTCTCTCTCTAAGTGCGATATCCATTCCAGACGTTGGCGATCATTGTTCTCTACAGATTCCTATCTCTCATAATTTGTAGCAGATCTCCAGCTTTTACCTTTTCCTTCTCACTTGCTTGTATACACTTTTTAATATGGCACTTGAGACTTCCCAAGTATGTTAATCCTTGTCTCCCTCTGCTTCTTTTGCCTTCAATACGGCCTGAAAGGGTAAGATTTGTCCCATAAACCTTATCTGCCTTTCACGACTTGTTTTTATCACACCTTTCTGTTCAAGCTTTTCTCAAAACTTCCTCATTTGTTTTATGATCTCCCCATGAAATTCTTATCATTCTCGTGTAAAATCACATT
Organism: Morbakka virulenta; assembly: GCA_003991215.1. Taxonomy (NCBI): domain Eukaryota; kingdom Metazoa; phylum Cnidaria; class Cubozoa; order Carybdeida; family Carukiidae; genus Morbakka; species Morbakka virulenta. Next base: position 2,280,827 of record RDPX01000067.1, read on the forward strand.
TCAACAGCTTATGGTCTCTAGTCTCTTAGCATTGCACGTTGTTTTATTGTTTCCTTCCGTTTAATGTCTTGCATTACATCTAATTGATTCTCGAGCCAATTGAGCTTTTAATGGTTTGTTTTTGTTCTTTTTTAATTGTCTATAGTGTATAAAATATAAACATTTCTTGTTGTACTTCTAATTGCCTGAAAGATGTATTTGATGTAATACGAAATATACCTATTTACAAAAAATTCATTTTGTTGTTTCATAAATATTATGATATCGAAATGAATCTTTTCGGACTATCTTTTCTGTTATTCTACATGAGATTATCAGTTGGCATTGGCTTCTTGTCTCAATTTGGTCAGCATTTAAAAAATAAAAATTTGTTGAGCTCAATTTTGAACCAGGCGTTTTTGTTTTCCTCTACTCATTAAAAATTAGACAAACCTTTGGATTTAAATTTTAAGAGCTGATTACTATACTGAGCCTTTTCGTGCACCTTATACTCAGGCTGTTCGAAAAAATGTCATCATCCCTTGGTCTCTACTTCTTTGAAAACTTTTCGCTTCAAGTTTCATATTACTTTTTCTTAATTTCCAGTGAACAGAAAGCAATACTTTGCTCCCGAATAAAATCCCTTTGGTAATATAACTTTTGAATCAACCAACGCCACTCGATTAAGCCTGCTATCTAAAATATGGTTCACCTCTTAAATTGAATTTTTAAATAACATCAGGTTTTCCTGCTACAGCCTATCCCTCTTTTGTAATGCAGTTTATGTATATGTTCCAAAAACCATCTTTACCAGACAATTTGATATAAAATAAAACAAAACAGAAACCGAATAAAAACATTTCCTGATTTTAAGATTCAAAATACAAGGAAATTATCTAGATCTTATAGAGTATATTTCGACATCTTTATCGTGTCATCATCAGCAATCAGCAATAAAGATGTCGAAATATACTCTATAAGATCTAGATAATTTCCTTGTATTTTGAATCTTAAAATCAGGAAATGTTTTTATTCGGTTTCTGTTTTGTTTTATTTTATGTATATGTAATCCTAAAGAACATTCTTTCATAAACATAAGTATAGCTACATTCAATACCTATATAATGCTATATCACATACATGTTTATATGACTGCTACACATATACATGGCCTATTTCCAATATAGCTAATGAAAAAGTCACGTAATATAAACTACCCACCTTTATATTCGTGGTAGAAATTTTCGTTTGCGAGACCGTCTGGAGTGTTGACGTCCAACACAGTCTCGTCGAGTGATGCTTCCATCGCCCTTGATATATCTCCTCCATAATTTTTACATCTTAATGGAAGCGCTGTCCATATTCATCGCTAACATAGCCAAGATTAGCAGGAAATTCGTCAAGATGACTCATAAGGAAATGGACCTTTATGCTCATGTTGCAATCTAAACCATGGAAACTGTCAAGCGCTGTCCCAACCAAATCCTTATAGTTTTTGGCCTTTTCAGTTCCAAGAAACCCTTTCATAAGGGCCACAAATGAAGCACATGCCCTCTTTTTTACACTTATCGAATTCGAGAATTTTTTTGTTTGTATTAACTTTCTGATTTGTGGTCTATCGAAAATGCCAAGCGTTATTTTCTCGTAACTTAAGCCAGGAAACATTGTAGACATGAACTTCAAACAGCTGCCCTCTGCATCAAGAGTTTTCACAAATTGTTTTATTAGTCCTAATTTGATATGAAGGGGTGGAAATATGATTTTCTCTCGCGGAACAAGTGGTTGGTGTATTAAATTTCTCTCTCTCTATCTGTTCAGAGCTTCTGTTCGTCCTTGTTTGTCCTTGGCTCGGTTGTCGCATAATCACAAAAAACATGGACATTCGTATAGCCTCCTAAAAACATGGAGATTCGTTGGCCAAGTAAAACATTGACCATTTTCAAATCCACACATATGATCCATTTATGTTCATCGTATTTTGATAAACTTAATACAGTTTTTTGTGTGTTTATGCTCCTCTTTTGAGTGCACATATTGGTCAATAGGAATCACGCCATACAAGTTTCCAATATGAAACAATACACATTTCAGACTCTGCTTTGAACTGTGTAGGAAAAGTCGCCACTCGCTTGGATCATACTTTAAAACACCCATTGCTCTTAACAGTCTTGCTGTGTTGCAATAGTAAACAAATTGTTCTCCAACTGTAAAGAATGTCAGTAGATCTTTCTTCCTTTTGTGATAGAAAGTAACATTTGTATTTTTTTCCAACAAATTCTTTTCTTTACGTCTGGAGGCTATCACTTCTGCTGATTCTTTCGACAGAGCTAAGTCTCTAACTAAATCATTTAGTTCAAACTGGCTGAAGATTTCGGGTTGTTTTCAGATGTCTCTGCAAAGTCTGGATCACTGTTATGTTCATAAGATTCACAAGTATCCCTTTCACTGTCTACCGGAGGAAGTTCCTTGAATACAGGTACTTGAATAGCACCTAAATGGAACACTGGGTGAACAGCGAAATCAAGATTAGGGTAACCTATGGTATGACGCGTTTTCTTGCTATAACCAGCGTCTTTGTGAGGCAAAAGTAGCAATCGTCGTCATGATTTTTTGACTCACGCCACATTACAGGAATTCCAAATCCCNACTTCTGCTGATTCTTTCGACAGAGCTAAGTCTCTAACTAAATCATTTAGTTCAAACTGGCTGAAGATTTCGGGTTGTTTTCAGATGTTTCTGCAAAGTCTGGATCACTGTTATGTTCATAAAATTCACAAGTATCCCTTTCACTGTCTACCGGAGGAAGTTCCTTGAATACAGGTACTTGAATAGCACCTAAATGGAACACTGGGTGAACAGCGAAATCAAGATTAGGGTAACCTATGGTATGACGCGTTTTCTTGCTATAACCAGCGTCTTTGTGAGGCAAAAGTAGCATTACAACATTACAGGAATTCCAAATCCCAGCTGCTTTCTTTTTCCCTTTGTCCACTGACGCAGATTTTCAACATAAGGGTTTACAAACATTATGTGGAGACCAAGGTTTATCTTGATCACTTAATTTAATATGAAAATAAACCAAATATGCTTGCTTCACAAATATACTAGTACTTTTTCTTTGATCGGGTACAGTGAATGCACGGCAGATGTAACAAAACGAGTCAGGGGAATTGATACATTTCCTACGCAAAAAGGTCATGCAACTAATCGTTATTTCATGGAACTAATCTGAAAACAAAGAACAAAACATTATACACAATCGCATTATATTCATCCATAAAGAAAGTTTAAATGCATATATAACGTAATATTAGAAGGAATATGCAACACGTTTAAAGACTGAAAAATTGCATATGCACATGGCTGACTGCATGGCACAACCTCACATTCTGAATGCTAAACTTTTACTGAAGCTCTTTCGCTAGTACCAGGTCTCCCAGTGAATGTTGCTGTAAACCCAAGCTAGGTGACTCAGTCCATAGATTAAAAACTTGATGTGATGGAAGAAAACTATTGTAATGTTTGAACTCAGCGTGCTCGGAACTACATAGGAACAGGTCTAAAACTTAAGGCAGCAGAACTTTTTTTATTTGTTGGCCTGTTTAATCATAATCAATGCAGACATTCGCAGACCATGTTAACACTCTATCATGACCCCAAGTTTATCAAAAAGATTTGGGATGTCAAGCAAAGAAGTCAGTATTTAGGAAGGACTCAAAGTTAAAACTGAGAAATTTTCTGTTCTTTACAGAAGACGCTTTGGTGCACCTTAATTCAGAAATATTATTCATAAGTCCTTTTAGATATAGACAAAATGGTAGTGTAGATAGTAGCAATAGCTTCCTTGGCTATGACTTAAATTCTACTACGTTTTTTAATACGAGAAAGCGTTTACGGTCCCAGTCAGACTGAACCGACATATTAAGATTTTCTTGCAAATTGGGCGTTAAAGTGATTTCAGGAAAGGAAAAACAGAAATAATTTGCAAAGAGTTACCTTTATTTAAACAATCTACATTTCAGAATACAATCTTTGGTATCAGTATAGGTAGGGATCTTCAGGAAAACGAAGAACTTTGTATCCGAGCTCCTCTTCTTGGACTAAATCAAATCCAGATAAAACCGTCTCATTCTATCTTCTATAACTGGAAGAAAAGTGATGATTTGAACTGCTTTTCTACCACAACGCGTTTAAGTTTATTTCCAAAAATTATTTGTAACAAGACTAGTAGTCCATGTTGTCCCCTTCGTTGTGGTAACATAGAGACTATTGCTCATTTGTTTAATGAATGCAAGGAATCTCATAATCTCTACAGTCATCGTCACGATCGGCTTATTGAGATGTTTTTTGATGAAATAAAATTGATATCACGTTCAAGTAAGAAACAAGTTCCTGGAAACCCTATTGGCAGTGTATTGCATGGCCACATTGTACCAATATTTTTCTTTTTTATATCATTCAGAAGTGACCTTACACTTTGTCCCCTCCCTAACACTTCTATATTTATTAGTTTTTATGTTCAATGTATCGTTAAGATTTGTCGGTAGCACGACATTTGAAATACTTCCAACTTTACAACTGACATTTATGACAACGTCTATATTTCACAACCATATTTATGAGTAGAGAACACATTAGAAACACATTAGATATTTTGATCGATTTATTGAAAGAGTTTTAAAAGGCAAGTCTGAAACGATACATTTAAAGATCAAACTCTACAATCAGTCATGTCCGTTTAACGTTATATATTGACTTTTCAAAACTAATAACTATTCAGTCATCACTTATAGCCTAAAACAATTACCTTTTTCAAGTTCATAATTTACATATTTTAAGTAATTGAGGCACAAAATATTGTAAGGAAAAATTGTTAGAATTTTTCTTGACACTGCCGGTCTATCAGTCGCAATAAATGATACACAACTCCCAAAAAGCTCTGGAATTAGGCTGCTTTACTTGGGTTTTCATTTTCTCGAGATCTTTTGGGAGCATACTATATTAAAGCTATCGGCAAAACAGTATTTCATGAAAGTTGACTCTTTATGATGGAAAAAATGTACCTCTCTAGTGAGCCATTATCAATCTTTAATATGACTTGTTTGGGATATGGTTTCATTACTCCTTCTTTAATGAAGCTTAGCCTATTCCTTTTTGAGATGTAGGGCTTCCTCTTGTGCAACGAGCTCTTTTCCCTTCACTGTATTCCGGTGAATAACTAATAGTAATATCTTTGTTTTACACCTGCTGAATTATAAATAAGAGAATAAGAAACAAGTTTCTCATTGTTATGGGTTTGAGATAGTAGAGCTCATCTTAGTTACAACATCCTGTTGAGTAAACATTACAATGGAATAAAATACTGAGTTGAATAAAAAGAATGGAATGTCAAAAAGAAGAGATACCTTGAGTATTAAAGCATCCAAAGATATAAAAAATTGTAAGTTTCAGTTTCCAAACTGTGACAACAAAAATCTGAGCAGGCAAGGAGTATTGGAAATATTTGAGTCACAAGAGAAGAAAATGCCGTATTTGCTTAATTTCCAAGCCTTAAATTTCCACGCTTGTAATTCTGGCACCCCTGGTAAAAATTAGCTTTGCAGTCTGTTTTCGAGCACGAGTGAGCATAAATGTGTTTTTTTTAATTATTAAGATTAAAAAATAAATTAGAAAGTACCCATTGAACTGATAATAACAAAAAAATATGTCATTAAATTACAAATAGAAGTTTTGATACATTTTGTGTCCAAGAAATTTTCCCATCTAGGATCTGAAATGATGAGTCTTCGAGTACCTTTTGATTCAGCAAATATTTTAAAATAAAAATCTATAGGTAATTTTATCTTTGGCGATCTCAGTGCTAATCACTTGACCTGATGAGCACGTTAACCCATTGTAACCGTACTGAAAGACGCAGAGAAGTTATTTACAACGTCATCCTTGTTCATGATATTGTACATTTCGTTTTCCCCCAAGGTGTTTGAATCTGGAATCAGATGTTTCTCTTTTAGATCTTTTGACCTATGCTACTGAGCACTGTTTCCTTTCACATTAACCTCCTTGGGGATCTCCCGACGACCTTGTTGTCACTATAGAAGTTAAGATAACAGCTTCAGGTCCTGACGGCAAGATATATCATTCGTAAGGATTTTGAATTAAGTCAGGCTGATTGTCATTAATTGTGTCAATTTCTTTTTAGTATTCTTTGTGATTCACTCTTTGGCAAGTCGGCTTCTGGTGCTCCAGCTGAATTCAAACGACCGGTTCAGTTTAGCATGGAAACAGTTGTGTCTGGTCGTAATTACTATTAAACCTTATACTCTACTGTTGCATAATGCTCATTGTTCGGCCCTTATCGGTCATTGCAATCAAGAGTTTTCTTCAGAATTGCAGGCAATGCTTGTAGAAGAGTGATTTTTGTTACTGCACCTCACTATTCTAACCCTATTTGTCTTTGGCTTTGAAGAGGCTCTTTGTTCCTGAGAGTCTGAGAACACCCACCTTATTCCTGAGCTTCTAATCTAATGGTCACGAAACTTTGCGCACTTTTTGGTTCATAGAAAAGGAAAGACATGACAGAAATATTTTTAATTGTTGCCATTTTTTCTGACATCAGTAGAAATTCCAAAAATACATACATTTTAGTAAAAAAAACCTCCATACCAACAGGGCCTGCGCTACTGGAGGACAAGGGTATATATCCCCAACATTTTTGCTAAGAAAAAAAAATTTGAAAAAGGTATTTGAATGTATACAGATATGAGGAAACACAATTATCATTCTAGGGTTTCTATCACACCTACTGAAATAACGAAACCATGCGGGATTTTGCATTAGTTTAAATCCTTGCATTTTTTCCACACATTTTGCATTGGCTAGAGTGTCAAAGTTAATAAATGATCTATGCATTTACATCAATGCATCGATATTTTTTCAGCAACTTCTCTTAGCACACTTCCTCTTTTGTTTGGTCAGAAAGGAAGTAGCGAGTGTAGAACAAAGGCCAAATTGCAGTGTCAATTTTGTAGTGGCATTTTGAGTGTTTGGAAGATAAAAATGTCAAGTAATCGAAAAGCAACAGACATCTGGCATGCAATTCCACAAACGATTAATCTTCAGCAGGTCCCAAACGGAGACAGTCTCACCACCATCTTCTGTTCCAGCTCAAGAAAACATCCCAAACCCATGCATACCTCCTTAAAACTTTGTTTTCTCAAAGACTCAAATTGGAGAGGGTAGTCATTCCTGTCTGCACCAGTGATTTTAATTATTTTAATGGTAGCCTTACGATACCAGGCTGGTAATACTGTTGGTATTCAATTCAAACGATGTATACATTATTACTTTCCGTTCCTTTTTGAATATTTTCAATGCCATTTTATTTTTTTTGATACTAATTTCAACTTTTTTCCTTTCACAGGTCAGACCGTATATTTTGTTTGCTCTGCATGAAGCATGACAAGAGTCAAGTATTTTTTAATGAACGGAACAATGAGCAAGTGTGCATTAGTGTTGGTTTTAATTCGTGGTAAAAGGCACCGAGATGTTTAGACGCACCAGCAAACAAATTGCCACAAAGTAGCTGCCGCATTACAGAAGGCAGTTCCCAATTGTGAAGATGTAGCTGAGCTGACAAACAAAAGCGTGATGAATTCACGAAGGAAAAAAGAGAAATCACCTATTCCATGTTATACGCTGTCTTAGATTCTTAGCAAAGCAAGGCATTGCCATTCAGGTAAATCCTGGGTATGACAGCTTCAAGCAATTACTCGTGTGACTTCGACCTAAAGATTCATCCATTACTGCGACATTAAGAAAAACAAGATTGAAGTATACCCACAATGATGTGCGAAATAAACTTCTGTATATGATGACTCAACATGTTCTTCACAAAAAATTGAAAGAACCCCGAGAAACCGACTTTTTCGCGATTACGGCAGACGAGTACACGAATATCAGCAATATAGAACAGTTGTCGATGCGTTTGAGAAGAGGTAGTGACAATTTTGAGATTCAAGAGGATTTCTTTGGTTTCTACAAACTAAATGATATCCGCAGTGAGTCTATGGTCAATGCCATTAAAGATATTTTCTTGTGGTCAAGCCTTTCAACCTAAAAATTGCATAGAACAAACGTATGATGGGTAAAAAGTCTGGCTTTGCTACCCAGATTCAACAAAGTCAACAAAAGCTATCGTGGCTCATCGCCATGAGTATTTGCTGAGCTTAGCCGTCAAAGATCAATCATTGTCATGTCATGTCCTGATTAAAACGATTGCTACCGTTGGGGAAATATGCGTTCTTCTCAAGTACTCTCCAAAGAGGAAAAATATCCTTGGTTTTTTTTAATTAATTCGTCAAGAGGAAATTGAGGTAAATGCAAAGTTTAAGAAGAATCCAGTTTTATTGAATAAGCTTTTAAAACACCAGATGGACCGTCTGTCAGAACATACTGCTTCAACATAGTGTTTGAAAGGTAGGAATATTTACAAAAATTATTGCGAGAATGTTTGGGGAAAAAACTTGATGCAAAGACTCACCTTGGTATCGTCGGATGTCAATCCCAAATGGAATCAATATTTGGCTGAGTCATAGATCATACATTTTGACAGATACCTTGTCGAAAACATAGTAAAAGGAAAAGAGATTGGTGTTAATGGTCAAAAGTTTGCAACTCTAACCGTCCAAACATTGCAAGGGATGATAACGAGTCAAATTTTTGACTTGTATTAAGAAACTGTCAAGCAAAAATCAGCCAAGCTCAATGTTAAATAGTCAACTATATCCAAGTGACATAGTCTAAAATACTCCATGTCGCAGTACTTTCAAGGTCACGAAGAAACATCAAGTGAGCATTCCATCCTAAAATCACAGCCTACCGTAATGGAATCATATTTTATGAAACAAGTGACATCGACTCCTAGTCCTACCAGGCTGAATTAGAAGCTTTGGACAAATGCACAGATGGTTTGATGTTTCAGCATTACCTCCTGTTGAGGTCCAGATCCTTCAAATGATTTGTGCCAATGAAAGTGTTTCGCATTTCGGGAAGATAAAAAACAAGATCATGACCAAAAGAAGAAAAGGTGAGCGAAGCATTATTGTGAATGTAAATACGTTGATGAAGTTAATCCTTGTTGCTGCAGCTACCAATGCCACCCCTGTGGTATTAGTAGCTGTAGCCCACCTTTGTGCCAACGAGAAAGATTGTTATCTTTTTCGTTGACATAAAAGCTCATATCTTAGCTTTGACCTGCTACATTGCAAAAGCGCTTGAATACATTGGCCATTTTATCTTCTAACAAAAAGCTGACCAACAAAATAATGTTGGTAAGTGGTGCTAATGAGATAGTTGACCCAAGACCAACATGAATTTGATAAATTTGATAAAGAGGATCTGTGATGTATCGCTTGCTCTTTTTATAATTGTGATTGAAGATCAATAGTTATATTCAAAGTAAATACTTCTTTTAGATTTTCTTTAGAAATTATCAACATCTTCTACTATTTCTCTCTCCAGCGAATAAAATGACTCGCACTTATAAGCAATAGAATGCTCTTAAATTAAAAAAATAGTTCGTTTGCAACCCGTCCAGACATTTAACATTTGCAAAATTTTGTTAACCAAATCTAGCAGTATCTCTAAAACGTTTCCCACTCACTTTTAAAAACGTTCCCTGGGCCATGACCTTCTGAAACCAACAGTTAAAGATAAGAAAATATTTTTCTAGTTTCTTTATAATGTTCAAAAGCTAATTTGACCATAATTAATGTTTGTGACTGTAGCTTAGCTATACAGTTTTTTTCAAATGAATTGCAATAAACTGTCAAAGTTAGCAAAAAGCTATGAAATGTTTTCGTCACTTTGAAGGTACCTCATTTTGTATTTTTGTTTATATACACACATATTAGATCATATTTGAAGAAAAAAAGATGCATTTTCGCAATATGGCTCATGTTTCCACTGTCATGGAATAGCTATTACAGCTAAATAAAAATTTATGTTATAAATTAAAAAAAAAAAATTAAATGCTTTGTGAGATATTTTGACATTATGAGGTCTTAAATGTTTGCAATCTATTTTATTATTTTGCGCAACTCTACAAACAATAACTCCATGATTTTGCACATTAAAATTTTCTACAATGCTAACAAATCATAAGCATCTTCTATTTTCGTGCAACATGAAAAAGATACGCTTTTAATCATATTGTCAGATTTTCAATACTGGAGCTCAAAGGTCATCTACCAGTAATTGTTTTTAAAAAATTGAGTTCGTTTTAGATTGGAACCATGGAACAAGTACCTCTCTATATGAATGAGCTGTCATTCATTCACTACTTCATGTAAGTAAATCCTTAACAGAAAATAATGATTTTACATTAATTATTAAACTAAAAAACAATAAATCTAGTAAAATGAATTAATAAGTATTAGTTGTCCATGCCTTCAGAGTTCATTTCTTCAAATAAAAACGAAGTTTGCTGAGTAAAATTGGTGTGGATTACTAAAGAGTAAACTCCAAATAAACAAAATACTTAGTGTGACTAACAAGAAATATCCTGAAGAAACAATGAGGTATGTATGTAACCACACTGGCAGATTAGGGTTTCTAACGCTATGAACCCTAAATTGAAATTGATTAGATTTGTCAATAAATTTCCACCTAAGTTAGATCACGCTTTCACAAGCTATTAAACATCACTGATACTACATCTATTTCTTAAAAAACTACAAAAAAGTAGTTTCTTTGCTTCTCTACATCAAGTACAGAGTGAAAGAAATATCTTAAAATTTTGGAAATAACAAAAAAAAAGACCAACATTCTAGAAAATTCAAAATCAAAGAAATCATATTTGTAAACAGATTAAGTCCACCCTTCAACAGCCTTGGCTTTTTTTTCGAATAATAAAACTTGATCATACTTTTTGACTTTGTAATTTTCTCTCAGTTAGGTTTTGCTTGTGTACACAAAATACATTTGTTTTCAAGCCAAGTTTCTTCTTTAAGTAAATGGCATTTTAGGCAGTGGCACCGTTTGATTGTTTATTGGCTGTCAATGTCTTGAACTCTGTTCTTTTATACATGACTTCTACTTTGATCTAACTCCACCAACGTTGGCAGGGAATTGTCAAAATTTGCCACGTTTACTGATGTAAACAAAGTCAGTTAATAAAAAGAGGAAATAGTTGTTTTGTTTTAAAAGCAGCTTGTTATTTTGTTTTTGTTTTTCCTTCCAAGCCTTTCGTAGGCCAACTGCGAAAAAGAAGAAGTAGGTTTACGTTTTTCATGAATCTATTGGCCTATTAATCCGCAAACCTACAAGATAAGGACGAAAGAAAAGAAAGAGTGCAAAAATACCTCGTAAGATCAAACGAGCAACCCAATGAAACTTTTGAGGTAAATGTTTTTACACAGTGAAAACGACCAAGAGGAGAAGTTTATTATCCATCTGTTTCATTTGCTTCATAATGTTGAACAGTTTTCTGTAATTTTGAAAATGGTGTTTAAAATGCCCTAAGATCAACCCCACATGCACTTTACGAAACCAGACATTGATCAGCTTGGATTTATGAATGAGAGTTGATAAATGGACGGATGTAGTGTTACATGTAATGAGAGCTACTCTTTCAAACATTGGAAAAAAAATGACATTGAAATTTCAGGTGAACATATTTGGCTTGAAGTAGAAGTCTGTACTATTAGGATGCACACTGAGTTTTTTTATTAAGGTTCCAGAAATACACTAATACTGGCTCTTGTTGAAAAAAGACTAGTTAAAAAATAGAGTCCTTTACCCATACGTTTGGTTGTGAAATATGGCAATTGTCAAAAACATCAGTTCACAGATAAACAAGCCATTTGAATTATGGTTCTGAATACAAATGTTAAGGATACCATGGATAGAAAAAGTCACTAATATTGAAGCGCTAGAGAGGGTATGAAGAATAAGATGACTTGCAAATGACATAAGAAAAGAAAAAATTTGGTAGAGTTTGGACATGAAATCCGCAGAGGCAGTCTTCAACATATACTGTTGGATGGCAAAATAAACCTAGAATACTATTAATAAGTAATATCAATGAATGTACAAGATTAAATTCTGGAAATTTAGTGAAAAGTGAACAACATCTTACTTCATGGCAGATCGTTGCATCCAACACTTCTTGAGAATGAAACCTTCTAATGGTGAGTTGATGTAAGCCAATTTGTTACCGAAAGAAAAAATTATGCCCCAAAGAGAATTGGTTCCATCTGCATCTGTCCGTTTATCTGTTTGTTTGGTTTCTTTTTCGGTGGGTTTGTTTCTTGGTTTATTTTCCTGTTTGTGAGCTGAATATATCTAACATTTACAAGTGAATTTAATTGTAATTTTTATGAAATGTTGATAGAACCACAAGAAAAAAACGATTAAAGTTTAGTGTAGATTGGTGGAAATTTGGGTGCTCTGAGTGATTTTCTAAGCGGTACAACGATACAGATCTACAGACCTCAGTGGATGTAAAAGAAAACACAATGTCTCCCAACCAAGGCTGTTTTGGCTTAGTTGAATAAAACGCCGGTCTAGGAAAACGGGAGACCGCCGGATCAAATAAGGTGCTGATCCAGAGAAAAATCTGATTGGTGCTGAAGTGCCGAATGCAAGAAATAATAGGGGTCTAGGGGAGTTAACCCCAAAACTTTCCTTGCTGTATTCTTTTGTTTCGGAAAAACGCCGTTCTGTACACAGTCCTATTTGTCTAGATTAGGTCAAAAATAGTCACGACATTTTAAATATAACCCGTTGTATTCTTTTTAGACGTTGCTTTGAATACCCTAGACAGTGAATTAAAGACTGGTTCTGCGTATTGTCTGACGCTTTATTATACTACGTTGCGTCTTCTCACAACACACGCTATGCTATAGTGTAACAATCCGATTTTTAGAATTGTTTATGACAGAACTAAATTAATTTTGATATCTGTGAACAATTCACCACCCAACATTTACAAATTGTGCATATTTCTAATTTTCTCCTGTGCAAAGAGTTTCTTTCTACAGATTACCTACTGCATTTTTGTAAAAAATATCCAAATACAATCTGTAGATTCAATCTTCAACTTTCGGCGTGGTTTACGTTTACGCAGACATGGGGGAAGGGTACCTTTTTCTACATGATCCTCATTTTACTTTTCTGGTTTTTGTAATTTTAAACTGTTATTCTATGTATAACAAGAGGAGCCGTAGCTTAATGGTGCGCAACTGCACCGTAACCAAGAGGTTCCGGCTCCGATTCCCCGAGCGGCCGAGGAGAATTTGGAATTTTACAAAAGAAAAAGCCATTGGTTGGCGTCCGGAAGGGCATCTGACCAAGAAATTCCTCACTGCCAGAACAAAGTCCCTAGAAAAGGGGACCGTCTGAGGCCCAACTATTCGGGGAAAGTGACGTAAAAATAAAAACAAAAATTCTATGAGTAAGAACGTATTCAATATCATTCAAGGTTCAAATAAAATCCACATATTATTCACCTTTGAATTTTTAAAAATTAATATTCAATTAAATATTTAATATTGTATATTATTATATGTATATATGATATATAATATTGTATTGGAAAGCAAACACAAGCTTAAACAACTCAGGGTAGAGGAGCTTTTAACTCATTGACTACCATAAGGAATTGGGGAATTGAAAATAGACAATTTTCGGGTTTTCTTGGCAATTTCTAATGCTCACTTAAAATGACTTGGTCCCGTTTACTATGCATGCATGGTTACTGAGATACAGAGCGGGACACCAGTGTCCCTGTGGTAGATAATGGATACCGACCAGTAAAGATTGATAGGCTGTAATGAATAATTAAAACAAAACTTAAGGCATATAAATGATTCCTTAAAAATTCTTCGTAAGGCATATAGATATTGCTTTACACCCTTCACACTTGTGGCTAGGGACAATGGTGTCCTTGTGGTAGGGAGAGGATACTGTTGTTTATGGTTCCCAATATTATGACATTCGTCAATGTGTAATAGTTGAAATTTCGTGGAAGCTAACAGAAAAAAAATGTTGGTTTTCCAACCACTTGCAGATATTTTTCTACTCTATTTCTTCATGCAATATTTGCATTTTCTTATTGTTCTCTCAATTTTTACATCATAACTACCTGGTTTCATAAGTTCTATAGTCATTCATCCTAACTGGAGTTTCTTTGGCAAATTCAGGTAAGGATCAGGGAATGACCGATATGAATAAACTACCATCATTTTGCATCAACGTTTTCTCAAAATATTACAACAAAACCAATGCAATCAATACAATCAACGGCAATACCAATATTATAAGCAGCACTTGAAAACTTTCATGCGATAAGTAACTTACAAAAACAGTTTCGTTCTTTTGTCATACAGAGCGCGATGCCACAATCTTCACACCTTGCAAAGATCCTCGATTTTTTCCCCTCGTCAGCTCAGTACCGACACCAAAGACGTGTGCTCAAAAACTCAGGAAGGTGCTGGAGTGCTGTAGCAGCCATTGTCAAAGCAGCGGAACATCGTGATGGTCTTGGTGCTTGGCAGTTTCTTTGGCGACTACTAAATCTACCGATCAAAAACTGGGTAACAACGATTTCGAAATCTAACAATGTCAGTTGACACGGATTCAACATATTGAATACAATAAAGCGGTTGGTGCAAGCAATATCCATCAAGTCGAAAAACAGCGCAAGTAATAATGCACCTTTGATTTCACCTTTGAAATGCGCACAGATCTGCTGTTCCATAGATCAAGAGTCAAACTAATATATTCACTTCACACAAATCTTTCTTCAATTCTCTCCGAATTGCCTGTTTTTCAAGATTAAAATATCTAGGACAGAAGCTCTTGATTATTGGTCTTGTTGGTGTATCTCCTCAAACAAATCATTAAAAGCTTGTGTGTCAACTGATAACAAGGGCAAGAAGGCATCAGTAAAGAATCCGATCAGCTTATCTGTGATTGTTTTCGGTTTGTGTCAGTGTTTGTGTACCTCCGGGTAGGTTTCACAAATTGTCGTAAAGTAGATTGAGTGTCATTATCGTTACATATCGATTCTTTGTTTGCCGTCAACTTCTTGTCAAGTGCCAGGGTATGCTGAGTCTAAAAGGATTAAAAATAAGCATTACAAATCCATGTATAATCGGCTTCTGGTATACTGGTATATTAGCAGTACTATAGAAAGCAATAGATACCAAAAGAAGGCTACATTAATATTACCAGTCGCAATATTAATATTTAACAATGAAGTGATTGCATAATATACAACTGAAAAGAGCCGGCAAAGTACTATGAAAAGTACGTGGAATTCTAATGAACACTTGCCTTCAAGTGTATTCGGAAGTTTGACGTTGCTTTAATAGTACCTTCCACAGTTTTCCCACAGCGCTTACACACAGCACCAAAATCAACTTTCGTGTCATCTGGTACTGTATACTCTTTTAAAACAACTGGTAAATTATTAAATTTTTCCGCGCTGCATGCCATTATTGAGTTGGTAGGCGATATTGAAGTTGAAATAGAATGAATGATTGAATGAGACAGAATAAGAGAATGTGATGCATGGTTAATATTTGTTATTTCTATAAGTATTCATACGAATTTACTGACATCGGATCTCATTCACGATTCATTTTGTTGTGAATTGTTTGCTTAACAATTTGCAATGTAACATAAGAAAGCAATTCACTCGGAGACTACCCCTTCAAATAACGAAGTGTGAAGTCTGTAAGAGTACCGAATAACCACAGATGATATCTATCCTTAATTCACACGTGCACATGAGAAGTTCTCTCTAATTACAAACTCTTTAAAAATGATTTGAAAGTAACGGAACTATTAAAATAGAATAAGAAATAAATCCATCAAGTTTACACTTTATTTTAA
Source organism: Morbakka virulenta (assembly GCA_003991215.1). NCBI lineage: Eukaryota > Metazoa > Cnidaria > Cubozoa > Carybdeida > Carukiidae > Morbakka > Morbakka virulenta. The sequence goes on from RDPX01000067.1 coordinate 2,296,703, forward strand.
TAAAATAAGAAATGGTATTTAAGTACTTTGCCGTATAGACAACTCTATTTTTTTTTGTTTATACCTTGTCACAAAGTGTGCTTGTCTTACCTACCTTACCGTACCGGATCGTGGGGATTGCCCGGGCCACTTTGATTTGTTGTCTCCATATGTCCCGATCCATCATTACTGTTTGGAGTTCTGTAGCACTTAGTCCAGTGTCTTCACGTAACAAATCCACATATGTTTTGCATGTTCTTCCCCTAGACGTATGACCATGTGTTGGCTTCCAAAGTAGCAGAGATGAGATTAATTCGTCTTTGCTACGGTAGCAATGTCCATCAAATTTCATTCGTCTTTTCATTTTTGTGTCGCTAACTGCCAGTATGTTCCCATATAATTGTACTTGTCCAGCCAAGTCTCTTGGTGTCTACTCTGACTTTCTTCGTCCATCATTTGTTGTCCATCCTGTAAAAGTGTATGTTCCATTACCACTTCATTCGTTAGGCTCTCTTCACTATGTCTTCAACTTCTATGTTTTGTGTAATGGTTCCAGTCCTCCACTTGTCTTTCCTCCTGTTTATCATCCCTTTATGTTTCTCTGAGCAGGTCTGATTTTTGGCTTCTGTGCATTGGAAAACAGCAATGTCTCTCAGTATTACGTCGTTTGTGAAAATATGACGTTGCTCTTTATCTTCGGTTTCAAGCAGATGACTATCAACATTTTCTTCAGAAACGTGGAGTATTTATCAAACGTTCCATCTATTTGCTATTCTTCTGTCGTCTTCTTTAGCTTTTTCATTTCCTGGTGTAGTGATTGAACGAAAATAGACAACTTCAATAACTTCCTCAATGAGGTCATTATCTATATTTGGCTCTCTTCTTTGTGTTGTTATACCTCTCTTACAGCCCATGATCTTTGCCTTTTTCTCTCCTATTTTCAGAATTTAGAGCTTCGTAGAAATGAGCTTCAAAATAAATTATTTTGACATATAGTTTATTATATGCATGTAATTATATGCATGTTTATTTCAAGGTAGTTCACTTTTTTTTATTTTCTTGAGCAAAATATATATACAATGATGATTTTTTTTAGATATTTATTATTTGCTATGTTCGGAACAGAATTCTGTTTACTGTTACTCTTAAAGGTCGTAAAAGTTCAAGCAAGCTTCCGGTGTTTGATAAAATGAAAGGTTACATTCTTAGGCACTATGTTTTAATTATCGGGAAAGAAGCTGTACAATAAGGAAGACAAAAATGTAGGTAAACGAAATACTAGTTTATATGCTTTTGAAGAACATATGATTGAGAGATAAATCTGAAAGCAAAGGAGCTGAGTTTAGACATATTATTGTATCAATAGCTGCATTAAAAAATTATTTCACTGATGATTTTAAAGCCAAAAGGTGAAAAATAAATTATCTTTTTAGGTTCTCATGTAGACTCAAGATGCAGAAATTAAATATCAGCATCATTAAAGCAATAAAATCAGATTTGGTGAAAAGCTGAAATTGCTAGGCAGTGAACGTTGTAAGGTAATTCAACAGAGGAGTCGAAATGCAATCCTGATATTAGCTTTTTGCTTCTTAATGCAAGTCACTACAAAAATTAAACTTCAAAAAGATATCAGTGTTACAAAATAACAATCAAGGGGTAGATATCCTTTTATTGAACTCTTAAAGTCTTGTTATCCTGTCTGAATGATTATCTTAGGCACGACACTGTATCATAGGAGTAATTGGCTATTAGTTGTAGTGCAAATACTGTGACCTTATCCAGCTGACTAGATATAAAGACATCTAACAATCACTTAGCTATTGAATCTGCAGGAGCAGAGGACATCAAGTGTGGCCTAATTACCAAAATTAACCAGCAATAGTCTTAAGTAGCTATTAGTCCATACCTGGTGAAGAGTCATTTTTGAAAATCCAGGTAGTGAAGCAGAGTGAAGACTTCGGAGGTAGCATAAAAAAGAAAGAGGGAAAATTCGCAAGATGCAGAATTAAAGCTTTTAATGGGTTAAAATGTCAGCAGATATATGGAATAAGAAAAAGGGCTGCTCTTTAGAACAGGGCTTAAATACTTTTTTCCGTATTTAGTTGAGAGTTGACAATTTAACAGGCTTATTGAAGTTAAATCAGCGATTTTAAAGACGGATTAATTTTACGGACTATGCATTAAGTCTATCCCTAGGATGGCAGTTTTGCCCCACTAGTCTGCTGATAATGAGAGTGTCAGTATGACGATACTAAAATTGGCTGTTCAAAATCATGAAGAGGGTAAATTTTATTTTATTTAGGGGAAATATGCAAATTCTTAACTTGACAGGCAACTGACAGGTAGCTAAAAAAAGCCAAAACTATACCACAGACGCTTGTGATACCAATATTCTGAAGGGATTATGTTTGTTGGGAACTCAAAAGTCGACAGGAGACAAAATACGCGAAAACTGCCAATGTATCAAGTGTTAAAACTAAAGTGATTTATTTAACAGAAAAAAAACTTTTACATTGATAAAGCACATTAAGACGTTGGACAAAATGTCTTATAACTTTTTTGTACAACTTCTCTGAATATTCAAAGAATATTGATTTCAAGCTTTAAATGTTCATAGGGGGCTATTACCCTTCGTCTTATTTTTGGAGTCCGCAGATATTCTTCGTCTTACTGTCATTTTTGTGATTAGGTGCTTGTTTCAGTCTGTCAGCAGGTTTATCTATTTACATAAGAATAGCATGTCTAACCTGTGTATAGGATTTTTGCAGTAGTTCGACAATCGAATGTTGTATTGTTCTATACAGGTATTCTCTTATGTTTTGAAGACTTGTGCCAGCCCGACCAAGTCAATGTAGAGGTAAAGGTTGAGAAATCCGCTATGAAGTAGCAGGTGAAGGTATTTTGGATTGCAGTGCGTGTGTGTGTTCTTTTTCTTGCTAATATTCCCGTCTGATTGTTGGTTATAGAAGCATATCAGTGAAAGACCTTTAACTTCCATTTGAAGCACACAAGGGAAGTACCGTTAGTTTGCGATATGCTCTTATTAGTGGAAATCACTGAAGTAAACTTTTCTCCGAGTAAAAGTCATAGATAAATGTGTTTTCCTGCTTTCAGGTCTATTGATTAATGCAAACTGGTTCAAGAATGTTTGGAAGAACATGTCTCTATTAATAAGTAAGTATGTAACATAAAAACTGAGTACTGAGGAAGTAATCAAATAAGGAACCAAGAAACTAAATTGTTAGATAAGAAACAAAATAAATGAGTAAAAAAGATTCTATTTATAAATAAGAAAGTTAGTAAATAACTAAACAACGGTACAGTTAAATAAGTACCTAAATAAGCAAGTAAATAAATGAGAACCTAAGTAAATAAGTAATCAGGAAATTGTATGACTAAATAGGTAAGCAATCAAGCAAATAAGCAAGTAAGATATCAAATAATTCAGTAAGTAGGTATATAAACCTCTGAGTAAAAACGTTATAATGTAAGCAACCTTTGGCCTTAAAGATCATGGTATACGCGTTAGATGTCTCAGTTCTGATGAGTTCCAATATGGCTCAACTGTCCAATTCTCAAACTGTAGCGCTTGTTGCAACTTTCACAAATAAATGCACAATCATTCATATCTAAGTTTGTTAAAAGTTTCTTTCTTCTTTTCCTGCACTCCTCCTTTCTCTACACAAAGACTTTTGTATATCCCCCTGGTTCCATACTCAAATTTTTCTTTCAAGATGTAAGTTGCCTTGAGCACACCTCCCAGATGTTTAATTCATAACAAACAATTTCACGTCACTTTTTCAAGTATATCATGATACCTCACCAACGGATGTTCTTTTTTCCTAGAGCCATCACGGGGTTCACTGAAAAGAATTGTCTTGGGAATATGACTGCCATATATCCTTTTGACATGTCCAAGCCAACTCAATTGTTTTTACATTATCATAGTTCCTAGATGTGTTAGCCCCGAGCGATTTAATACCTAAGTACCTGGTATCTTGTCTTACCATTTTATTTTTAGTAATTTGTGTCACCACCACACTTGAAAACTATTTAGCCTTATATTGTTCTTAGCATATGTAGTCAATGTCTCTAAGCAATTTAGCGACTAAGAAAGCACCCAAGTCTAGTATATAAGCATCTTGACCTTGGTAGAGAGTCTATTACATCGAACAAAAGATGTTTTTTGAAATGGTGCAAGCAATGTTTCAGTTGTTTTTAAGTAAATCAAGTGAGCTGATTCCAAAAATAACATTAGCTTTTTACCGTTAGCTCTAGATATTTTTGCTCTTGGTTATTCCTATATATCTGAAACGGATCAAACAAAGATAGACAGGAGAGGCTTTGCAGTAGAAAAACTCAAACAAATAGCAGTTTGCTCGCTTGCAAAACTAATTGCAGTGTAGCTTACAAAGTTGTGTACAAAAAAGTAATACAAATACTAAGTGTCATGACAAAAACCTTCGTTTCCTAGACTTTCTGGTGTGCTCTGTATCTGGATGATCCTTTTTTACGTTCCAACAGTAGTCAGACATTATTTTGATATCTTTTCGTCCTTGATACCTCTCTTCCATAACTTTAATGTCTTGATGAAAGCGTTCTCCCTGCTCATCACTGACATCACTCAAACTCTCCCTAAATTTGTCCAAGTGGCTATGCAGGTAGTGAACCTTGATCCTCATGTTTTCTCCCAAAATGTGAAACTTTTCCAACATATTACGTATTTAACACTTTGTAGTAGTCAGCTTTACAACTGTCAAGAAAACCCTGGATTATACCTACGAATGAGCAAAAGGCTTCGAGCTCAATTCTGCTCATAGAATTTTTTACGTTTCCACCCTTTACTAATTGTCGTATTTGCGGACCATCAAAAATGCCGGCTTTCAGGTTTTTTTATGCTTAGTCCAGGAAATACTTTACAAATGTAAAGAAAGCAAGCACCATTTCTTACCAGGACTTTTACAAACTGCTTCATTAAAACCAGTTTTATATGAAGAGGTGGAAATATGATCTTTTCTCGTGGTACCAGAGCTTGTTACATTTTTACCCCAAACTGTAAGTTAAGGTCGAGTTGGCCAGACTCTTTTAATCCAGTGGCTTGATTTGTCTCTGCTATCCCAATAGCAAAGAAAGCATAAAATTATGTATAGCCTGTTTGCTTGTTTGTTTTGGATATTAACTAGAGGACGTTTCATCTATTATTTGTAAATTTTATAGCATTAGTAAATTTGTTGTTATCCAAGGAAGAGAGAATATTGGGAGGAAAATTGAAGGAAGAGAGGACATTCAAGTGGGTATAGCAGATATCCGCTTGAATAATTCACGAATAACAATATAAAAATACCTGATAAAAATACACCAAAACAAATAAAAGGAAAGAGAGAGTAAAAAGAGGAGGAGAACAACCAGATAAGAAACAAATGTAAAAAAAAGAATAACAATAATAGGTAACTCTTCTAATGCTCAGGCTTACCACTTTTGAAAGCACCTGTGCCTCTCATTAATCAGTGCAACTTTACCAATTTGAATCTAACTACTAGATCAAATTAAGCATTGTGCCGGCACACTACAACCTTTTACAGCAACTGGCGATCAAGAAAACACGACGACTACAATAACATCTCAGCTTTTGTGCAAAATGCCCTTTGAGCACACCCAAACAGCATAGGCATTCGAACACCTTCTAGTGCCAATCCTTGCTCTCATCAGTATTGCTGTCCACCACAATGTGAGCTAAAGAGGACTTTCATGTTACACTTAACAGAAGGGAAAAACCAAATCAAAACCATTGCAAGCCTAATTTGCTTAATAATTAATGTGAACTTTATCTAATGTTTTTGTTAAAAGTAAGTTTGATTCTCGAGGTTTCATCAAATGGCTATAGATGAAACCAAGGCACATGTCACTAGTACTTTATGGTGTTAAAGGTAAACCTAATGTATCCTAATGCTAATGCTAATATAATGAATTCTAATTCTAATATTTACCTAAGGACTTTTTAACTATTTTGGTTGACTACGGATGGGACAGTGTAATAAATGTACTGTACTATTACCTGTTGCTGTCCAGAACTCTTTTTGTTCTAATCTAAGTCACATTTAGTAAATAATGACTTGCCATTTAAGATGCTCAACAACACTCCCTTTTATAAGCAAATTATTGTATTGAGAAAAAATGTACAAGTTTTAGCTTACATAGATTAATTCAATTACAGGCAGAGTAGGTGAAAGGCTCTCAAAACTGCTACTGATTACTCACAGTCTCTTTTTTGACGTCTGTAGGCTCTTCAGGAGTTCTATTTGTGTCTTATAAAAGAAACTTTGGGGTGAATGTTTGGATTAGCTGCACGGCCTTTGGTATCAGGTGACCATAGTAGCAGTTTTGCTGCTAGCTTATAGTGTGTGTAAATATTGCCATCAAGAGAAAGATGTCTCCATTTGATAACTGCTATTATATTTGGGGCTTAAATATAGAGTAATTTATTTGATGAGTGAGTTTTCCAAAGAAAGTCGTAGACAGTATGGAATGTCATTGTAATAAGGTAGTATCGTCTTATGAACTGACTTTGTAACTGAATGAGAATTAGATCTATATTGTAGGACTTTTGATATCGTAGTTTTCCAAACAGAGTATCAATTTTTTTCAGAGAACTGATAGTTTTTTATGAGTGTGAGTATAGGAAAATGTACTTTTATGAAACTTCTTGATTTTATGAACTCTGTTGAAGAAATGAATGTAGAATTTTTACCATATCGTGAGTCGTATGCTTTTTTCAAGCTACCTTTAGAGAGATATTTCTTGCATCGTCACAATACGATGGGATGAGTATCTTTCAAAATGCAGCTTAGAAAAAGCTTACAACGCAAGACATGATGATACCCCTATATCAATGTACTTACACGTCATACTTCGTGTATGCATAATGTATGCATAATTAATATTTAAGAACGTTTTGGGAGGTAGTTTTTCAGTCTTGCTAAGTACCAATAGTCTTATTAAGCAATTATACTTCTAGTTCTTTCACACACATATGAAGGCCCGCTTAGAAATTAGGTTTTTTGTCATTTATTTAATTTTATGTTGTTGATATTCCTGATTGAAATTATCAAATCGCTATTAAATAAGATTTTTACATGACGTCTCAATTTCCAATCGACCCACGGTTGATTTATTTCCACAACCTGAAAATTAAACAATTATATTTTTAGGTTTTTTTCCCTTTCTTTTCTGCAACATCAGTTAAATGGAAAAAAATTTTCAGCGTCTGAGTGTTGATGTGTGTTGTGTATGTATAGTCAGTCCCACTTCCTATCTACTGATGCGTTTGTTCTATAGCATACCTTTACTAAACGATTACAGGAGAATTTTTAAGATTTCCAACAAATAGTTCCTCTGATTTGAAATTTTATTAACTTCTTAGTTAGTGACTAAATTTTTTTAAGAAAACGTTTACTGGCATTTTCTTACCAAATATTAGAATATTACAACAGTTTTGTTGGTTTTTCAGCCTTACTTTCCTCCGACTCAATGGGCTGGTATTTGGTCAGACCATATTAAATTTGTGGTTTCAGGGTTTATTACTAAATTTCCAAACCGTCAACTACGCCCACTATAAAGAAAGAACTCAAAAGAAATTTTCTTTCTGGGTGAGAGATTTAATCTACAGGTACAGAACTTTTTTTTAATTTGTCATCTTTTGATTTCTTTCTATTTTTTCTTTCCAAGACTTGTATCAGTGTTGCATTTGTTTACATTATTTTGATTTATTTTCTTTGTAAACCATTACATATAGTTATCAACAGTGATTTGGTGTTGTATATTACGAACTTGAAAATCAAATAGACCAGACACATAAATGTGGTTAGTTAACGTCTTCATTGGTTTCTGTTGACCTTTGAAGTTCGTTTGTGAACTCTCAAGAACTGATTCGATTGGTAAGCTTGATCAGTCTGGTGAAAATTGGCTCTTTGCTAACCGAAGTGAGAGTTTACACAAAATAACAGACACCTTATGGGAAGTAGAAAATACCTAACTGTCTTCAAACCTCATATCAACGGAAGGACAAGAAATACAAAAATGGAAAATGGAAAAATATTAATCAAGCACAAGATGATGACTTTGCTGGTAATAGTGGTTATGAAAACGAGCATTTGTGGTTTTTAAATATCCCCCCCCCCCACACACCTCTTCTATAATAGCTAGATAAGTCCAAGAGGGTTCTATTTAACTAAAGTACTGTACTTATTTACTTACTTCAGCCTGGAGGTTGTAAGTCAAACCTCCCGACCACTAAGTACTGTAATTGTAGATAATTTTTATTTAAAATGGTCCTCTTTTAACAGTTTCGGAAACACTTCGTTTATTAAAGTCAATGGTATTTTTCATGCCTCTATCCCCCCATCTGTACTTTACAAAAATTGGATTCTGGATTTTCACTTTTAAACTACTTCCTGGCTTTTGAAGTCATTTTTCCCACAGAGCTTTATTTTTTCAAAAATTTTGTGGTTACTAAATGTTGTAAGGAGTAAAAACGTGTAGTAGTAGTAGTAGTAGTAGTAGTAGTAGTAGTAGTAGTAGTGGAAGTAGTAGTAGTAGTGGAAGTAGTAGTAGTAGTAGTAGTAGTAGTAGTAGTAGTAGTAGTAGTAGTAGTAGTAGTAGTAGTAGTAGTAGTAGTAGTAGTAGTAGTAGTGGATGTAGTCACAACTGATGTAACACGACCAAAAATAAGCTAAAAAGCCAGAGTTCCATTTTTGTTAATAATGAAGTTTTCTGCAAGCTCTTATACCACCTCAGGTAATATATACATGTTATGCTACTGAGTGACCATTGCAGTAGTAGCAGGAACACTAATGGCACCAACAGTGTAGGTAATACAAGAGAGGTTAATAGCTGTGTGCAANTAGTAGTAGTAGTAGTAATAGTAGTAGTTGTGCAAGTAGTGGAACTAGTAGTGGTAGTAGTAGTAGTAGTAGCAGTAGTAGTAGTAGTAGTAGCAGTGTAAGTAGTAGTAGTAATACTAGTAGTAGAAATACTACTACTAGTAGTAGTAGGTAGTAGTAGTAGTAAATGTTGTAAACTTCTGGTCACTAAATATATTAAAGCGAGGGTTACAGAATGTAATAAAAATTCACCTTCAAGATTTTATTTTTCCTTAAAGTAATACAACATAACATTTGGCATGAATAGTCTATCTGCTGATCGCCAATTTCTCTTTCGGTTCACAGTACTTTGTTTTGTCGACCCAACTTCTTGAAATATGACTTTTTGAATTAGGTCGGAAAGCTATTCTACTTTCGGCAAGGATTTAAACTGAATGGTAATTTTGGCATCTGTAGGTATCGTGATAGGAGCTCTGTTTCTTTGTTAATTCTTTTTCAAAAATACTCAATGAGTGGTATTGATAATGCGTATCAATTTATTTTCGCTGAATTTCGAGCGTTACTTTTCGTTCCGCCAGATTTTTTTGCCGATCATTTTAGTGGCATTTTCATAGGATTGACCTGTACGCTTTTTAAGAAGCTCTGAGCACGCCATAATATGTCTTATGACTGCTAAGATAATGTCAATTTTTATACTTTGGACTTTGCAGAAGTCTGCAAAGTCTTCATGCATACTGAAATCGTCAATTCACCCCATAGGTAGTGATAATATTTCTCTATCTGAAGGATCTGTGTACTCAGCACCAACCCTTTTAAAGAAAGAACCTCAAATTTCAACAACCAAGCTGCCTATAACCTGATTTGCAATAAGCAAAAACATCCATTTCAATGTTTTTTCTCAAGCCACAATTTTAATACAGTTGAATTTAGGTTAATTTTTCGTCACTTTGATATCCGTCTTCTTCTTCGTCTTTTTCCTATGTCTTTCGGCTGTATCCCGTTAGGGGTAGCCAAAGCGGATCAGCCGTATGCAGCCTTTTCTGTTTGTCACATCACCACCCCTCGCACCAACAGCCTCCACATCTCTGTCAATCACGACCTTCTACCTTTTCCTCGGCTTCCCTCTTCGCTTTCTACTTTCATATCCTATTTATACTAAACCCTATCTCCATAACTTTGATAACGAGTTGTCTGCTGTCTTTCATTCTGATCTTTTGACTTTTGGCTGTCTTTATTTTACATGGTTCCACACTGAGGAAGGGAAATTTTGAATGTTAATGCAGCAAGATGAAATTTTTCCCTGTTATGAAAACCGGTTCACAAGAATGCAACCAGTTTTTTTCTCTTTATCTAGCTTTTGCTGATGTACTTGTGAGTAGAACACACAAAACAATATTTAACTCCAGTAGACAGAAACAAGTCTGAACTCTTGTAAGTGAAAGTGGGAAACTAATTCCTCCTAGCTCCGCAGAACCTCTGTTCCACCGGCCCTTCATTTTAGAATAGTACTAAGTAATTTTAGTTATAACCGTTGTTTTCTAAACACAAGTAGAGAGATCTTTAGGGTAGGTTGAGCGACATTGAGGTGCATTTGTTTACATGTGACGACAATATATTTATTCTACTTCATCTAAGCGTGTAGTTTGTCATCCACAAGACAACTATTGGCGTGCCACAAGTATGTAGTAGATATCAATTTCTTTTCTAATCGTTAACAAAACATTCAAAGTAATTCTCCCTGACGTTTGCTATGTGCATGTACTAAAGAAGCAGCTAATTTTTGTTTTCAAGTCAGTTAGCTCTGATTGCTAATGTAGATTTATTACATAACATCCCAGCCTATTTTATCGTTTCTTCGTTTTGCCTTTCCACCTTTAGCTGTATTCTGTAATCTGTTAATACTATCTTTACTTGATTATGCTATCTTAGTTGCTATCTGTATATGTCATATGCTACTTGCTCCAGTATCTAAAAATCTCCTCAGCCTATTGTTAAGTTTCATCACATATTTTTTGTATAAAATTCTAGGTAGAAGAGGAAAACTAAGACACCTAAAGTAATTAAAAGTGACCTCCTATTGCAAATGACATTGGCCGGCTTTAAGGCTGTAGTCTGATTTGTTTACATTTAGTCAGATATTCAGCTCATTTATGTATGATTGAAAAAGGTCACCTAAGAGAAGATGGTTTAAACAGAATTTAAATGCTTGAATTTTTCTGTGACCACAGATGCAGTATACTGCTTTGCTTGCTACCAGTTCATGAATCAATATTGGTGAACCAAGACATCATTCACAAATGATGGCTTCAGGAACTGGAAAAAAGGCATCTGGGTCATTAAATGCCCATTAAAATTGTTCAGCCTATACATTTGCTATGGAAGTGAGGGCTGAATTCTAATTGATAAAATGTTTCAACAGGCCCTGGCCTAACATCATTGCAAAGCAGTAGAGAAAATAGGCTTTGCATGATGGATTTAATAGATTTATTGCTATACAAATCTTGCAAAAATGTTGTGCGTAGAGAGCACAGAGAAGACAGCCCATCCAACAACAAGTGTGGTTTATTTAGAATTGCTGAACATGCCTTTCAAGTATAACAACATTAAATTGAGGAGGTTAATTGAGCCTGGGAATGATAAATATACTCACTGTGAAATTCAAAATGCATTGGTTTAAATAATGACATGCATGGCCAAAAAGAATTTGTTAGCAAGTGCAAAATACAGTGGACTAATAAGTGCCGCTATGATTGACGAAACCAAAGATGACAGAAACAGAGAGCAACCTTTTATAATGGTAAAATATCTCCAGGGACAGCAGCTACATAAAAATTATTTGCATTTTATAGTTAAAAAATGACTTGGTGGAGATCAATTACTTCACAAGATAAAGAAAGAACTAGCTAAATATTGCAATGACCACAATATATGCACAGGTAGGCGACATGCTTCAGATGATTGATGTCAGGATGTAACAGTGGAGTTCAGGAAAGACTCAAAGTAAATGCATCATATGATGTGTTTATCAACCTGCTCTAAAGCTTGAGATGGTTAATCGCGTCAATAATATGGAGCCGGTAGGGTAGTTTTTCCATACCATCCAAAAAAGTATAGCAGAAATTCCTAGGGATCAAGGAGAAGCTTGATCCAGGAAGCTAGCCGACAGATTTGAAACTGTTGTCAAATAAAAGGTAGGCACTCCAGCATTCAGGGTGCCAAATTGTGCACAAATATGCACAGACTCAATAAAGTAAGGTGCCATAACCCTTGCTAGAACATGCGTTGTGATGTACATAATGGTTATAGAAAGAAAGCTGGGAGAAAATGGCGAAGTCCCTCAGTCTAGCTCCAAATATCTGATGTAGAGTTTGGATCAGAAGTGAATCTTGTTGGACGAGTGCTAACAGATCTTTCACAAACGAGAAATGAAGAAAATTGAAAAAGGCTTCAAGAGTACTCCAAGAAGCTGCGTTAGACTACAGGCATTCATACCAAAAATGTAGTTTAGGAGATAAAACGATATCCACTTCACATTGTTAACTCGTAATCGCTTCAAGCACTAGCGGGAATGGTGATTTTTAGAATCCTGATTATGTTCGAGGTTTCTGAATGCTCCAGCAAAGCTTTATCTACCAAAAATATTAAATATAATAAAGCAAGAAAGAGCTTCAAGATTAAAAACCCTCCCGAAACTTGTTGTCATGCTTTAGCCATAGAATGATGCTCATAGTTATTTTTACAGGCCAGTTTCTACAAGGGTCACACTACCAGTCTACTCATCATTATGTGAGAGAGGGTTTCTCGTGTTTAAAGATCCTAAAGACTTACTTGATTAATTGTAATGGTGATAAACGCATCAGTAACCTTTCAGCTTTGTTTATTAGTTCTAGAAGAGCTACATCTTTAGAGAAGGACATTGCTGTAGATATGTTTGTAACCAACCACAAAAGCTTAAACATTGCTTTTAAGTAGACCTGTAATCTCATTTATGTTAGTCTCGACTCAATTTGTGTGTGCTTATTTTCATAAACTATATATACATATATATGCATATATATACATATGTATTTTTTAATTATACATTTTGTGTATATATATAGTTTTATAAATATATCTAAATTTAACAAAGTTGTATACAATCCAGAGCCATGTTTTAAAGAAGGAGGAGGATTAATGGACATATATGCAACTTCAGAGAGAAAAATACATAAAACATCAACAAACACTCTACATGGAGACCTTAAAATACAAGGCTGTGATCTGGTGGAATTAAGTCTGTCTTATGGGGAGAATGGTCTCTCTATCTTTGCTTTGCAACCCCATAAACATGGTAGCACAATCAAAACACTTGTGGTAGTGTCACCTATCACCGTCCCCTCTTTTATGAAGGGAGTGTGTAGTAGTCAATGCCTACTGTCTCTCCGTATAATACCAACCCCATCATAATAGGGCCCGGTTAGTCAACTTGATAATGGTTTTGATCTTGGTAATAATTTTTAATATCTATTTCTATTTTCAAAGTTTTCGCAACAGTTCTAATAAAACGTATGGCACCCAGTAACCGGTAGATCTTCAGTGGTAGGAGGGGGTGGTGCAAAGAATCTCCAGTCTGAAAACCGATTACTCATAGGAGAGTGTAGACTTAAGATATAATAGAACAGGCTCTACAAAGAGCGCAAAAGCTGTTACTTTCAAAAAGTTATTTTGTTTTAGCTTTTACTTAAATTAGAAGTCATTTGTCCAGCTTTACTCTTGTGAAAGCTGTACTGCATTCCGACTCTCCTCATATTCTTGTGTTCTGAAAAAAACTCCTCAATGGCAGTGTTAACAATAGGAATTTTCATGTTGACTGGTATTTACATTTGTTTCTACTAGACTCTAAGACTCATTTTCACGGCCTTGGTATCTATGTTGGATAGAATCTTGCAACTCTTACAGTACAAGAACTCAAATTTAAAGCTAAAACTTTACTTCAGCGTGTCTATTCTTTAGGCCACTTGTCACAAAATTTAAGATTTTTCATGGGTTTTTATATTCAATCTATTGGTAGACTTCCTTCTAAAATTGTTGGTGGTCCTTTGTATCGAGCTAGAGAGTATTTTACGCCTGAAGCCATTTTGTATTTCTATAAGTTATTATCTGTCCTTGCATGGAATACTGTTGTCACCAACTTCTCCCTTAGCTTATCTTGATGTTCTTGATCTTGATCTTTAGAGATGTGTTTGTAACTTGGTATTTCAAAATCTTGCTACTCCTCTACTTTTGTCTTATCAAATAAATGTTGAGGGAGTGGGAAAGAGAAAAAGAGAAAGAAAGAGAGAGAGAGAGAGAGAGAGAGAGAGAGAGAGAGAGAGAGAGAGAGAGAGGAGTGGGAATGGGAGTGATATATATTACTATGAAACGTTTTCTGATGAGCTTTACACTGGTACCAGTTCAGATTATTGCATTCCGTGTAACTGTTTTTACTTAAAGTCTTCATCCTCATGAATTTGATGACCCTCATTGTAATAAGCCTTCTTGTGCGTGTAGTTTCTTTACTAGTATAGCTAGATAGTGGAATTCTTGGGCTTCTGAGTGCTTTCTCTATCCCAAGCGTTGAATGTTATAAGTCTATATTCAACATTTATCCTTTGCCTGTTTCCCCCACATTCCCATACGTTTAGCAACTCTATTTCTTGTATGGATCTTCAGCATTAAAAGAAATCCAAATGGTTGCCTCGCTGAGCTTACTATGACTTGTTATTTGATTTACACAAAACTCGCCATTATATGTTAACGTTTCAGCTTATTTCGAACCGTTGCTCAGTAAAATCTGTGAGGTATAAATGATACAATAAAAAGTCTGAAAAAGCTAATGTGTAACATGATACATTGGTGTTTATAAATGATGATTGGCATGTTGAAAGGTGTTAAAATCGTCAACTTGACAATGGAAGAAGTTTGCAACTCATGACATGATATATTTCCTATATTAATGGCTTCCCCTGAGTCCATAAAGTCAAGAATATTGTACGTTTAGCCTTGTGTTTATCCCATTGAAGTGTTTCATATCTATATCACTCAAACACTTGCTCTCTTTCAGAGAACACTCTGTCTCTTCAACCCAAGTTGCGCCATTTGCCATTCGATAAACCACCCCAATAATGACATAAATCTTATTTTACTAAAAGTTTCAAAAATTTTAGCGCAGTAGTGGTCGAGTTGTTAAATCAATAGATTTTCATCCATGATGTTTACTGTTCCCTCCCCAGCCACGTCCCTGGTGGTACTGCGCGCGACTTGCTTCTTCGTCAGAGGTGGTTTGCAACTGACTTTTCATATCTTTCCAGGGATAGCATTTGGAGAAGAAAGAAATTAATAAAAATTAACAAGATTAAGAAGTACAAAGAAACAACATCAAATAAGAAAAGTAACCATTTGTGTTAATGTGGTTTCTAAGCCTAGCTTAGGATGAAAGACCAAAAAAAAAAAATTGTGAAGAATTTATTTTCAAGAAGAAACGTTTTGCGCCATTGTTTTACGAAATGACATGCTCTTGCCCTCACATTGCGTTTTTTCTAAGTTTTCCTTTGCACAGATCTTTTAATTTGAGTATTTATAAAAAATAATATGGAGAGTATTAAAATAATATGAAAAGTCTTTCAACTTCCATTTGCTGACTGCTATTTTCATCGTGTGCTTTGTTTGTCTTGTTTTATTGAAATTCTCCCTCCCCATTTGGCAAACCGTAACTCATATCCAACTGTTAGAGGATCCCCCCTGGTGATGAGTTGGATGGATGGTCCCTTATTGCTGGACAGCGGATGCTCAGTGTTTTTCTTCAAGTAAATACGCACTCTGTAGTAAAGAGGCATTACGCAGATTGTTTCTTGGGGAAAAAGGGGATAGATATAATTAGTTCCAAACATGACTAACCCGAGAAAATTCTCGGAGAAAATAGCCATACAAAACCAGAAGGCTATGGAAGGAAATCAAGCCTTCGATGACATTATGCGGGAAGTAAGCGAGACTAAAATGAGAGAGGTAGGATTTACTGGCAGTGCAAGTTCAGCCATTACTGTCGTTACTTAACTTGATAGTCGTCGACTTTTTGTGCAAGTTATGGATACCTTGAAGTTTACTAGAGGCACTTTTACTTGTATTTGTTTCAGTTTGTGAAATTAAAGGTGAAATACAGAGGAGGTTCGCTCCCGAATGTCAATTTCAACGTTGATATGCAGGTGAGTTTTAACACAGCAAGTTACTCGGTTTGAGGCTACGTAAAAATTTGTTTTAAAACACATTAAATGAAAACTATAGACATTAATATTGTAGATTCTTAACTAAAATTTGAAATAAAACTTTGACCTTACCGTGATTCATTAAACAAGTATGCTAGTTGTCTTCTGATAGCGTTACTAACTTACTGAGGTTAAAGACTTAACCAAATTGTATTGGTAACGATAATTGAATGATGCCAAACAGTTCAATGCCGCAAAAAGCCATCATTTTTCAGCAGTAAGCCTTCTAACTGGTGGTATAGTTGTTTGTGACTCATTTATACCTCATTAGTTTATAAAAAATGAGCACCATTTTTTGAAATTGGCATGATTTTACTACCAGTTCATATAGCATAGCTTGCAGTATGAACAAGCATCTCCTTGCTTATTCAAGTTTGAGAATCCATCATTATTCTTGAATCTCCCTCCATATAACTTTGAATAAAAGGCTGTATTGACGTCAACCCGATGCTAAATAATACCAGTCAATAATTATCTTATTCATTTATCCCCAAGAAGAAAGCATTCGCAATGTGAGTCGAAAATAATTATCGAGTTCATCTTGAAAATTTTATTGGCGCTGTCACATCATTTAGCTGCGGAAAAGAACAAACAGCATTAGAGCTTTTTAAGTCGAGAATCCTCGTTATTTTGCTGTAAAATGAACAATCGCTTATTTTAATACCTTGTTTGAAGAAGACTAAGTGACAAGGTTCAATATTTAGAATACAAGCTATGATACGGTGCTATATCAGCAGTGAAAGGGGCTGTTGTACCACTCAGAGTAGTTAAAAAAACCCCAACTATTTAATTAGAATGAGTTTATAATACTTTATTTATTTACAAGAAGAGAAAAATTTGGATGCGTCTTTGATTGATGAGTTTTGTTTGAATAGTGTAGTATTGCTTTGATCAAAGCGTGTATGACCCTTGCATCGTCTGATTTCAATGCCGTTCGTTTACTATACCAAATATTACCTATTTTTTACTTTACTTGCATCACTTATTATTTGTATTTGTATTAAGGAGGCATCAATCTTGATCGTTTGAAATACTTTAGGTTAAGTATAAAATTTTGACAATCTAATGCGATGCCAGGTCCATTAAAAATACCTGACGTTATCCGTAGTGCTGTTAACTTTTTCATGTGTTGCAAACAGCTGCTTCTAAAATTTTTGCGAGTTAATACTTAAATGAACTATGTGTACGTAATAGGATTTTGGAAAAGCACTCAAAATAAATTATATCGACTTGAAATATTTTTTAATCCGTAGCGAACGTGAATTTTTTTGTAAAAACAAATTTTTGGATGAAACAGAAATTGATACCAAGTGAGCACGATACGGTATACGTGATCACTTAACAGATTATATGAAGTGACCTTTTTTTTTAGGGTGGTAACGAGGTCTTCTTTGCCGAAAACAGCATGCATGAATCATAGGTATTTCGTCGCACGCGTTTCAAAATAATACCAGCCGAATGAAATAAAATATCAGATTTGCCTAAAAATTTAAGTCATTAACGAAATCAGAATATATTAAGGCAATATTTGGATTTCTACCCTTCATTTATCATTGGATTGTTTAATTATGAATTATGCCTGCTATTTTGGACCTTGGCCTCCGACCTGTACAATAAACTATGATTTAATAATTGATTTTCTGTGAAACTTTTATTTCATTTAGATTTTATTTTTTAATAAATTATTTCATGCATTTAAGATTTCTCATTTTAGCAAGGTTTTTAACTTGAACACAAATTTTAGTTGCCCATGGAGACAGCAGATGCTTCGTTTTATCAATCGTTTCACAATTTGAACTTGACAAGGATTAAGAAAAAACCATGTTAACAGTGCTTTGATGTATTATACAGCTGTCAGGTAACAGTTAAAAACAAGGAACATATATTAAAATCCTCACTGCCCACTGCTTTTTATACAATCTGTAACAATGGTAATTTGACACTAGCTTTTGGTAGAAAATTTGATTTTGTTTAGAATATGTGTTTGCTACAAATTTTTCTCATTTGGTACGACAGTTGTAAGAACCCAGAGGTTTGGAAGAATTTATTGCAAATGTCAAGAAGTTAACAGAGGGCAATCAAAAGGGCTTTGTGTTTATATTTTTAAGGCAGGACCTCATGACAGGTATTGATAAAGAACAACTTAAAAATTCCATTATAATAACTGTTTTGTTAGTGTCACCATCCAGCAAATGGTTTGACAAGTAGAAAGTGTATTCTCAACACAGCTCAATTCACTGTTACCAGTATTACTCTCAACTTCCAAGGCTTTTACTAAATATGCAAGCCACTAAGCAAGTTCTCTTCTTCTTTTGCTATTTATTTTGTCTTCTTGTGTGGCTTCATCTCATGATGCACCAAATTAATGCACTTTTCTCATGTATTTTGTTGGCTAAGAGTCCATTTTCTTGTGCTATGCTGTTTCATTTTTCAGCCAATTACAAAGATATTCACAGACTTTCTCAGGAACTACAAATCTACAGACTGCAAGTTATTGTTTATTTTATTGGTAACAATCAGACTTTTAAATAAACATACACATGTACTACTGGGGATCACTTTTTCCTGTTATTATTAGAGTCTTTGTAGTTTGTTAGAATGGTTTGTGTTTTTTGAAAAACAGTTTTTCCCCATCATTGACTGTATTTTTTATTCCATCTTCTTTTTTATTAAATTCTTGTTTCATTACTTCTTGGAATCATCTGCATGAGTTTCAATTTGCTTAGTGTCTTATTGTGTCCATCTTCCTTTTTCCTCCAACATTCATGCCTGCCAGACAATTTCCTATATCAGACTAATTGTTCATGTTATTTGTTTGAGAATGATATGGTGTGTATTGTATGAGTTATACATATAAACAACCAAATTTTGTTATGTCTGTGTGTGAGTCCCTGATAATATTGGTAGGCCTTTATCTGCTTCAAACAACATTCCTATACCACATGCTTACTTTGTATAACACTTAACTCTTCACCTCCAAGATGAAACTGCTTGACCTCAGACATCCTTGCTGTTTGTTCCGTTCCTCTGTAAAACAGCTTTCACCAAATCTGGAAATTTAGCCAGGTGTAGTGATTTCCATCCAGAAATTGAAATAATATCCCAGATGTACCTGGCTTACACTTCCTGTTGGTCTTGTCAGCCATTACAATATTTGCAGGTTCTCCCTCTTTACCTGCACTTTACCTGGCACTTTCCATTCTCCCTATTGACTCTTATTTTTATTTTCTCTTCACTTGACTAGAGTATTTTCAACAACATTTTCCTGCCTTCTCCACTATTGTTAAAGCAGTCAGTGGTCATGCCTCAACCTGATCATAATAATATCTCAAAGGCTGGTTATTTCATGTGGATTCAATTTCTGATAAGTTGGTCTTCAATTTGTCAATAGTAAGGCTCATTGTACCCAAGGCTTTTCTCAGATACCCTTTCACTGTACCTACTAAATGTTCAAAGTACCCTCTCCTGTATGAACTCCTTGATGTTAAATTTGTACCTTTTCTCCCCAACATAAAAGTTGGAAAGGACAAATTAGACTGAAGGTTGCCCTGGAATCTGGAGGCAAAGTTAAAATTCTTACCATTACCTGAATCAATAAAATTTAGATGTTCATTTGCAGCAATGATTCTTTATGTACATTACATATATATACTGGATTTGCTCTGCTGGAGCCCAAATAAGCCAACTTGTATACTGCAGCACAGTGTGCATAAAAGCCAATGCTAGATAAATGTAGGGTGTCATGCACTTTGTGTTGAAGAAACTGTTACCACAGGCTTCTGTTTTTAATCCAATACAATACAGTTTTACCATCTACCCATTTTTTCCCCAGTAACTGGAGCTCAGATGGTGCCCTTCACAGGAACTTGGATTTGGCAGTGAGGAATTTCTTGGCCAGATGCCTTTCCTGATGCCAACCAATGGCTTTTTCTTTTGCGAAGTTCCAAAGTCACCTGCTCAGGGAATTGAACCCAGAACTCTTGATTACTGTGCAGTTGCACTAACCATTAAGCCATGGCTCCTCACACAACTGATTTTAATTCTAATTCTGGAGTATTTAATTCCTTTATATGTGTAGTTTTGCTTTTAGCACAAATAAAGAGAAGAAGGAATCCCTCTTCTATCTCGTAAACCAAAGAAAAAATTGCACAATAGGTATTTTTGGAAGTGTCAGCAAATCTGTGCAAGTAACAATTATTGAAGCTCCATTTACGATGCATATAAAAACATATTGATGCTTTAACTTCCTCAATGTTCTTGAAATTGTCAAGTTAATGTTTGTATCACATATGATGTCCTTCTGGCAGTTCATCATTCCACCAGAGGTTTTCAACACACATTTGCTAAAAAATTATCTTTGCACTGGTGGTCACTGCATTAATAATGCCAGGGGGGTGTCAAAAAACTGATGGCTTTCATCTTCTCCTCCAAACTCATTTTTAAATCCTGCTCATAAGACTTGAATTACCTAAAGTTAAAACTACCTTCTCTAAGCCTACTCAAAGAATTCACAAACAATCTCCTCGCTGCCTGTTGGTCTCCATAAGCCACAACCATGTTATGTAAAAATTGTTTCACAGTTTGACTACAGATATAGGAACCAGCAACCAATACCTTTCTAGATGATGCTTCAACACTGCATTCAATGATAAAGCCTTTACTCAAAATACACAACAATTGAAAGCATATTCTTGTTTTTCAATATTAGTAGACTTGGGTTCATTAACCCATAGAAATCAAAGACTATTTTTATCAAAAGGGCTTTTTTCAACATTCAAAAATGACTTCTCATTATTTCTGACAGCTGCACCCTACCTTTAAATATTACTAACATTTAAACAAGTAAAGGATTTAATGATGGACCTACACATAAACAATTGTTTACTGATACAGTTGACTGATTGGTCTTTCATGATACAGCATATACCAGACTAATTTTAGTTGTTTCAACTTCCTTTCATGTTACTGCTTTATGTAGGAGATAATGAGTCTTTCCTATATATTAAAGGGTTGGTACAAGTAATACAACTTTGGCATCTACTTGCTCTCTCTTGATTTTGTTATAGCCCTTTAATATTTCTGGACTCATCTTTAGTTTTCTAAGTTCCCCCTTCAATCTAAGTAAACTGTTTCCATAATTTGACGGTAACACTTTGTATCCCACCTGCCAGGGTACCATAGTTCCAGGAGATCAGAGCATTATTATCATAAATCACTGTACTTGACTATGGTAACCTGGTTGTATGTACACTGACAGTCATTAAATCAACTTTATAGGGCCATTTCAAGGTAAAAAATTACAGTTATTTTATCCACTGTGTTAAGTTAGCAAAGCTTTTTTTGCTATTTACATACTATTTTGTAACCTTGTTTTTAAGAAGATACTGATAGAATCCATGCAGTCTTGATCTTTCTAAATAGAGTGAAAAAGCTTCAAGTCAATAAGTTCTTGATGCTGGATGAGCTGTAAGAATTTAAGGAGAAGTTAAGTCTTCCTGACTTTCTTGGAAGCTCAGCCATAAAAATCAAGGAGAATAGCAAGAAAAAAACCTCCAAAGACATAAGTTGGAGTGATCAGGAAATGCCTTTCAGTAACAACACCATGGCAGTGAGCTTTGAAATATAGCCTGAGTTGATATATGCATTAATCATCCTTTATAACCATTTAATTTCATCATCTGTTCACACAAATAATTCATTTTAACATCTTGTAACTTTAAGGCATATAGTTAAACCTAAGATGATTCTTTGAACAGAGCTGAAAGCTCTTGTTGTAATTTTCTATATGTCAGGTTAAATTCTCAATTGGACATTATCAAGAATTTAAGGAAAGTTTGTAATCTAAATTTTATTGAAATTGGCAGCTTTAGGGTTATGCAGAAATATGCTTTTAAATCATATCCTGTCTCAAACTCTTTACATGGTTATGGTTTTTGTGACTAATCTAGGTAAGCTAATTTATTAAGCAAAGCAATTCACTGTTTATGTAATCAGTTAACATGAGGATAGATTTCATTAAGTATAATTATAGTTGTATGTCATTTTTGTCATGGCTAATTGAATATTCAGGCCTAGGAAATCAGTTGGAGAACATGTAGATGCACTTTTGTATCCTTTTATTTTCTGTATAAACTTGTTGGTTCACAGAGTTAACCAGAGTTAATTGAATTAGTGAAAGAAGAATGAGAAAAACAATGAAAAGATACACTATTAAGAAAGAGGAAGACATATATACAGAGAAAGGCAAGTTAAAGTTCAAAGCACATGGAAGGGCTTTAAGAATGAGAAGATGTAGGAAAAGTTTTGACAAAATAGAATGTTTAAATCTAGCCCCCCCCCTCCCCCCCAAAAAAAGTATTCCACTGAGAACTAGGAATAAAACAAATGTAAGTTATTGAGCTCCCACTTTAGACAAAATACAAATTTTGAAAACTATTTTAGAAGATAATAAACATAATAAGGTTGGATAAGAAGGGAAGAAGAAATGCATGAATATTCACCAGAACAAGAATGGGCAGGCATAACTAGGGGTAAAGTTGCAGCAGCACTTGGTTGAAGAATTGCAAATCCCTACACAATGATCTTGCAAGGTGTTATTACAGTGAGTAATAACACCTTGCAAGAGTGGGCTGAAAAAAAGCCTTACATGGTTAACACAAGGAATAATATACTTGTTCCCTAAAAGACAAAAAACAAACAATACTATATACCACCACATGACTGCCAACCACAAACAAAATATCAACATGGATTATTGTTGACAGAACTTACAACCACTTCAAAAATAGCAATTTACTATCAGCTTAATAGGAAAGATGTAGGGGGTGTTTGTATGGTTGGAAGGACCAAGTTCTTGTAAATAGAATGATGCTTGAAGGTTGTAAAGCTAAGAGAAAGAGTTTAGGTACTGCCTAAATAAATTGCAGAAAGGATTTTGAGAGTGTTCTTCATAGTTGGACTATAATAGCAATGCAAATCATTAACTTTGATTAGAATGTACTTAGAGAACAAGAACTATAGGTTTAGAAATGTACCTGTAAGAGATGGAAAGAGAAATCTCTCTACATTGAGAGCACCAGAGAAAATTAGTAGAACAAATGCTGACAAAGAATTGATACATAAATGACTCAAAAGCTCAAGACTGAAAGCTGGGACAGAAGGTTTGGTGACAGCTCCACAGGGTCAATGTTTTGCAGTGCAATACTATTACCACAAAGTTAGCAAAATGAAACTGAGTTGAAATATAGACTATGTCATGAATTTGAGGAAAGTGTGGAGCTAATTTTAGCAGGCTGCCTTGACCTAATAGAAAAGGAATATCTAGAAAGACATGATAAGGCACTCACACCCACTGGAATATTTGTAATAGTACCAGATACAAATTATTAGGAAATGTTATGGACATAAATCAAACAAAGGTGCTGAAGGAAATGTTACAATATAGTGGGATATTGATATAGACATAGAAATCAAAGTAAACAGACCAGATATTGTTATCCAAAATGGATTGATTAATTTATGTACTTGAATTGATATGGCTATACCACCAGACCAAGATTTTGTGGCAAAAGAAATCAAGAAGATTACAAAATTCAATTATCTCAAAATAGAAATCAGAAAAATGTGGAACACTAAAATGACTGTCATTCCAGTTGTAATATGAGCTGCTCTGTAAGTTAATACGTGGAACAAATATCTGGCAATATTAGAATTGAGAAACTGCAGAAAACTGCTTCTTGGAACTGCACTTTACTAAGAACTCTTTCCATGACTTAGCCTCATGATCATAGCTTGATCTCAGCAAATCAAAATAGCATATTCAGAAGGATTTTTATAATAATAATTAATAATAATAATATAAATAATGATAATAATCGTCATTACCATCTCTTTCAATTCATACATTTCACTACAAGTTCACACTGTATTCTCTTCAATGCAGGATGGGTGATTTAAATGAGCTTACATTTATACAAAGAGGAGTAGTTCTGTTGAAGCCCCATCCTTCAGTTGATGGCTATTTATATGTAATATGAACACGTGATAGCTGATGATAATGACACACTATTATATTGACTAAATCCCTGAGAATGTCTCTTTCTGAAATACAGAAGATTGCACTTATGGGTACATCGCAAATCTTGCATAAAATTAGGTCTGTGTAGAGTGTAGCCTCATTATTTTTTCTGTTGCTTGAGGCCCCATGGTGGGACTTGGCACTGATCATATTTAAACAAATCAAATTCAAAACCTAAAATAATAATAATAATAATAATAATAATAATAATTTATTATAATAGTTTTAATAATAATAATTTGTTATGACCCACCTGTCAGCACAGAACTTGGCAATGTGAAAAAAGCTAATAATAATACGTGATCACATATAAAATTACCAAGAAGACAGATCAATCTCGAGACCTTGAATTCATAATAATAATAATTTGGGCATGTGGGTCATGGAGACCTCAGGGCGAAAGACACCCCTGTCCTGCATAGTCTTGGACTGCCCTTGGGCAAGGCACTGGACCCACTTAGCTTCCCCTATTAGGGTTACGATACTGCTGCCTTGCAGACCTTGAATGGTAATAGGCTAAGGGAGCCAACCCCTACAGAAAAATGGATAAGGAAGGAAAAACCCCGACAGAAAAAACACCACTCATTTTTTTTATGATGAACTGAACTCTCAAAGACATAGAAACCCAAATGGCGTGAATGGTTTATGCAAGAGAAACTTTATGAGATCAGGGAAAGTGTCTTGCAAGAAAGGGAGCAAACAGATGAGAATGAAAGGGATGAAGACCATATTGTCAAGACAGCACCAGGAAATAAAGAACAAAATGAGCCAGAAGGAGAGCCAACACCGAAAATAGTGAGAGAACTAACTTCTGAGAAGGTCTGATAGAGAGAATTATAAGTGAACATATTCAACCAGCTAGTGGTTGACTGAGACTGAGAACCCTTAGACATATTGAAAGGAGCAAGATCTTGAGTGAAGTCAAACAAATTGGTAAGGTACTGGATTGTGTAAAGATAAACAACATCACTGAGTTGAATGACACCATCATGGCTTGTGCAAAAATCATTATGCAAAAGTTGACAAAGAACGTAGACCACAGACAGTCTGAGAGAGTGCTGAGGTGGAAAACATGGCTGCAGAAGAAAATGAAGGACATAAGAGCAGAGTTAATTAGAGTTGTCAAAAGTAAAGGTGGATATTATGATGATCCTATGAGAATGAGGCTGGAGAAAAAATACAGGATTAAAAACAAAGGGTATGATGTGGTAATTGAAGAGTTGAAACAAAACCTAAAGCCAGAAGATAAAGAGATACATGGAAAGAGTAGAACAGTACAACCAGAATAGAAAGTTTGTCAACAACCAGAAATGGTTTTATCAGGACCTACAAGGAAATGAAAACAGCACCGATGGAGAGGCACCAGATAAGGAAGAATCTAGAGTGTTTTGGCAAGGAATATGAATTGAAGAGACCAAGCATAACACCAATGCAAAATGGATGAAGAGAGTACAAGATAAACTGGAGCATGTGGAAAGGCAAGGAGATCTGAGTATCACTGAGGATGATGTTAAGAAGATGATAGGAAAAGTACCCAACTGGAAGTCTCAGGGCCCTGATGGAGTACAGGGATTGTGGATAAAGAACTTGATGAGTCTGCATAAGCTGACAGGAACACATCTATAGAAGTCCTTGGGAGATGGGAATGTGCCTAAATGGATGACATCAGGGAGAACAGCTTTGATCATGAAGGTCCCAGGTAAAGGGAAAAAACCTGGAAATTACCTACCTATCACATGCTTACCACTTATGTGGAAAGTGTTGATAGGTATCCTTGCTGATAAGTTGTATGAACACCTGTCTGATCAGGATGTTATTTGGGAATAACAGAATGGCTGTACCAGGAAGTCAAGGGGCACCAAGGACCACCTTACGGCAGACAAGGCAATTTTATGTGACTCAAAGAAGAGAAGCACTAATCTAGCTGTATGTTGGATTGACTATCAGAAAGCATATGGCATGCTACCACACTCATAGATCTTGAAACAATGGAGATAACTGGAATGGCAAAAAAATTGTTAAAACTAATAAGAAACAGCATGTGGTCTTGGAACACTGAGCTAGAATACCTTGAGGAAAAGATTGCGAAGGTAGACATCAAAAGAGGGATTTTGCAAGGAGATTCTTTATCCCCTCTCCACTTTGTGACTGCTCTCATACCACTGTCGATACTCATGAGGGAGGCTACTCAAGGTCACAAATTCTGACAAGGCAGAAAGATTAATCATGTATGATCTGAAGCTTTATGGGAAGTTGAAATCAGAGTTAGAAGCCCAGGTGAACACTGTCAGAATATTTCCAAGTGATATAGGGATTAAATTTGGATTGAATTAATGTGCCACATTGGTGATGAGAAGAGGAAAGGAGATTGAAGATGAAAGAATCAGGATGCCAGATGGACAGTTGATAAAAGATCTAGGGAAGGAGTCTTGTAAGTATTTAGGAATACTAGAGGCTGGTAAGATGAAAATGTAAGACACAAAAGAGAAAGTTAGAAAGGAGTATTACAGAAAGATAAGAAAAGTGTTGAAGTCAAAACTGAATGGAGGTAACATAATCAAAGTGATGAACATGTGGGCAGTGGCAGCAGTGTGATACACAGCAGGAATACTTGATTAGACTGTTGATGAGCTAAAGGGGATAGATAGAAAAACAAGAAAGCTGATGACAATGAACCAAGCACTCCACCCAAAAGCAGATGTGGATAGACTGTATGTGAGTAGAATTGAGGGAGGTAGAGGAATGGTATCAATTGAGGAATGTGTGCGGACTGAGGAGTACAGTTTATCTGATTACGTAAAGAGAACAACAATGAATGACGACTCAGTGCTGGAGATTTTTGTGAAAGAAAGAACTGCAACAGAGTTTAAGAAGGACAAAGTGACTGAGAGGATAGAAGGGTGGAAAGAGAAACCTTTGCATGGTCAGTACCCTAAGAAAGTACAGGAAAATGAAACATTTTCTTGGAATTGGTTGAAAGCTGGATGGTTGAAAAAAGAAACCAAAGGACTACTGCTAGCCACCCAAGATCAGTCACTCCCAATGAGGAATTATAAAGTGAAGATAATGAAAGAAACGGAAGTAAGATGTGTCAGATGTGTAGTACAAGGGCGGAAACAGTGATGCACATACTAGGTGAATGTGAGAAGCTGGCACAGGGTCAATAAAGGAAGAGACATGGCCATGTTGCTTTGATTATCCATTGGGAACTGTGTGAACTCCATGGATTCCAGAGTAGCAAAAATTGGCTTGACCACCGAGCTGAGCCAGTGTTGGAGAATGGTATAGTCAAAATCTTGTGGGATTTCAACATACACACTGACAGGGTAATTGAAGCTCAGAGACCTGATATCCGGTGGTTGACAGGTTGAACTCGGAAATGACAATCATAGCCATGACTGTCCCTGGGGAGTTTTGGGTCAAAGAGAATGAATCCGAGAAGATTGAGAAATACCAGGAGCTGGCACTGGAGATAACCCACATGTGGAAGACATCTACTAAAGTGATCTCCATAGTGATTGGAGCTCTCGGAGCCAAGTACAGAATTCAGGACTGGATTACTTTACTTTCAGTTGACACGAAGAAATTTGGACTGATTCAGCAGATGACACTATTGGGTTTGGCCAACACCATAAGAAAAGTGCTATCCATCCCAACCTAGAGGAACTTGGTTGATGGCAGAAAGACAAACCAGCTACTACTATGCTGTGTTATTTATTTATAGTAATAATAATAATAATAATAATAATAATAATAATAATAATAATAATAATAATAATAATAATAATGATTGCATGACACAGGACAACCATTCTGATATTGTCATTAAGAATAGAGAAAATAACACGTACCTTCTCATAGATATAAGCATGCCATCAGACAGAAATGTCTCTGTAAAATTGCTTGGACAGCTTGTGAAATATAAGGATTTGGAAATCAAAATGGAAAAACTTGGCATCTAAAAACTAGAACTGTCTCAGTTCTGTCAACTTTTTTCTTACAGTCAGATTTTATGTCATAAAAGCTGCTATTGAAGAACTGTGGGTAGACTTTGCAGACAGCACATGCTGGATTTGAAAGAGTGACTCCTATGAACAACAAGTAGAAGGGGGAGGATAATTATGCTGTGAAATGGTCAAATTACCCAGAGTATGATTTAATCCTATTTCATTTCATTTCTTTCTCTCATTGCATTTGTGTAACATCCTTCCATTTTTCCTGTGAAACACTGATAAAGACTTTGCAATCAGGCATATAGTTACCTGTTAACACTGTCTACTTGTTCTTATTTTGCCCATTTTAATGTCTGTATTTTCTTCTTTTGTTATGTTTAATAACAAAAGAAGAAAATACTACCCCGAAGACCATGCTTGGTCTCATTCAAGCATGAAATACCAGTTTGAGGACTGGCGGGGTATAGTCTTTCTCTCACGGGCAGGTGAAGCGCTCTTCAGCCTTGGATGGCAATCACCTAGAGATGGTGTCTCACTAAACACACTGGTCCCCATTACCTTACTGGGTTGGTGCCAGGTAG
>RDPX01000067.1:2357498-2411801 GCA_003991215.1 Morbakka virulenta
CTTTGGCATACATAACAACATGTCTCTTTGTGCCTTTGTGTTGTTGTTTTTGTCACCAAATAGGGCAATAACAAATATCCAGTCTGAATTCAATGCTGCAATACCAGATATCCTAGTACCTGTACTATGATATATTTCCGTGTATTGTTAGCTATCAGACTAGGAGTGGGGAGTGCTGTGGTCATAAGTTGTTGTCATACAACAACAACCGCTTGAACAATGTGCCTTTCCTCACCAGTTGTGAGGCGCCACTTGCAAGGTTGAAGTGATGTTTCCATTTTGATTTGGTTTTCTATTTTTCTCACTCTTATGGCTACAGTACATGTGCCTGCATTCAACTTACCTGGCTTGTTGCTGGGCGCTGAATGCGGGTTTTTCACCCATCCACCAATAGATGGTGTGTAACCACTCGATAATAATAGTAATAATAATAATAATAATAATAATAATAATAATAATAATAATAATAATAATAATAATAATAATTTTGTCCGAAGTTTGAACAGCAGGTTGACATCTGGCAGGTGCAGCTTGTCTCATGGCCAGGAGCGGGTCTTTAGATTTGGGTGATAACCTTCCTAAGGATGATGTCTTGATCAAAATACCGGTGGTTGTGTAACCTAATATTCACAAAACCTTACCTCAGTGAAAAATGTCCAATCTTTATGGTTCAGATAACGGCGTTAATGAGAGTGGAACTTTGTGTGAAAGTCTCGCCCGGCAGGTGTTCTCCGGCACAGCAGCGGAGACCCGGTCGTCATCCGTCATATGCTAGGAATAAGTGGTCTAAGGAAGCAAATATAGTAGTTATGGAGTGCTATTTTCGATCAAATCCTGTTGATGAAAATGGAGTTCCGATTAGAGGATATAGGCAGAGGTTGCACAGGGAATGGAGAGAAAGAGGTCCATTTGAAGCAAACGTACAGGGGATTTCTGACCAACCCAGGTTGATAAGAAAGAATGGAACGCTGACAGAGTTGGAGCTTGAAATGATAAAAAGGTCGGTTCAAAATATTTCAAATAGTGTGGTTGAGAATGGAGGGTGTTATAAGCCATGATAATGTTGAAGAGGTTGCAACTGTTGAGGAACCTGTTATGGATGAAATGAATAATGTAAATGAGATTGAGCAAGATGAAGAGGCTGAACCAACTATTTCAGTTAAAGATTGTACGGAAGAACAAAGAGCCATTTCACATGACCTGAAAGAAATATTTGACTCAAAAGAAAAGAGCGATGGAATAACATTGACTTTAAGAGACACAATGACATTGTCAAAAAAGTTAATATGGTTTTACAAAGTTTCCGAACTTCTAACATCACGGAAACTAACAACCTGATTGTGGTTGCTTCTGTATGGGTTTCAAGACAGTTGAGAAATATTGGGAAATAACAAAAATTCAACTAAATTCCCATGGTGGAAAAGAAGAATAGAGGATTTTATTAAAGACCTTCAGAAGAACGTCAGTTTACTGTCAAGATACAAAAGTGGTGAATTAAATTATATAAGGAAGACAGAGAAATTGTACGAAAAATATAAAATTTCACGGAAAGGACTGGAGCTGATATAAGAAGAACTTAAACAAAGAGTTCTAGCAAAGATGACAAAGCTGAATAGGTATAATGAGAGGATACAACAATTTAAACAGAATAGATTATTCATTTCTGATCAGAGAAGACTATTTTCTGAGCTTAATGGACTAAATCGAAAGGAAAATGAAATACCAAATTCTGAAGAGAGTAGAGAATTCTGGAGTGGAATATGGAGTGAAAATTAAGAGAAACGCTGAATGGCTATTAACATTAAAACAAGGGAGTAATTACAGAAAACAGGAAGGTTTAGTAATTACAAAGGAGGAAGTATTAAAGCAAAGTCGGAAGATTCCAAACTGGAAGGCTCCCGGAAGAGATGGAGTCCAGGGATATTGGATAAAGAGGTTTTCTTCCTTACACGAGAGAATAGCTTGTCAATTAAATCAGATTTTAACAGACAATCAATAACTTCCTGTGTGGTTAACTTACGGAAGGACAATTTTATGTCTAAAGGGTAAAGCTAAAGGAAATGCCGTAGATAACTACCGGCGAATATCCTGCCTTCCCATTATGTGGAAATTGCTAACAGAGATTATATCAGATCATCTGTACAACTTCCTGGCGGAAGAAAATATATGACCTGATGAGCAGAAAGGGTGTAAACGTAAGTGTAGAGGGACTAAGGACCAGCTTATGATAGATAAAGCCGTATTGAAGAAATGTAAAAGAAGAAGAACAAATTTAGCAATGACATGGATTGATTATCGCAAAGCATATTATCTGACCCCCCATAGCTGGATTCAGGAGTGTTTAGATTTGTTCGGAATTGCTGACAATACAAAAATACTACTAGTATGTAGCATGAGGAACTGGAAATTAGAGCTGACCTCTTGTGGTACCTCACTTGGTAATGTCAACATCAGAAGAGGTATTTTCGAAGGTGATAGTCTCTCGCCACTTATACTTGTTTTATGCCTAGTACCAATGACTCTGATTTTAAGGAAAGTGAAAATAAAGTATGAATTCGGAGACAAAATTACAAAACTTAACCATTTGCTCTTCATGGATGATTTGAAATTGTTTGCCAAAACTGAAACCAAAATGATTCTTTAGTAAATACTGCGCACATGTTCAGCAAAGACATAGGGATGGCATTTGGAATTAGGAAATGTGAGGTACTTGTGCTAAAACAAGGAGGTTTAAAAGAAATAAAAGCAGCTGATGTCAAATTACCTGATGGGAATTTGATAAAAACTATCGAAGCAAAAGGCTATAAATATCTTCTAGAATATGATAAGATCAAGGAGAGAGAGAGAGAGAGGTGAAAGAGCAATTCAATAAAGAGTAGAAACGGCGTACACGATTGATCCGCAAATCTAAACTGAATGGCAAAAACAAGATCAAAGCTATCAATACATGGGCAGTGGGAGTGGCAGTGGCAGTGTTGAAGTACGGAGCTAGAATTTTCATCTGGAGCATAGATGGAAGAAAGGATCTTGATACAAAAACTCGGAAATTATTTACCATGCATAAAGGGCTTCACCGAAAAAGTGATGTGGACCAACTTTATATTAATCGAAAAGAGGGTGGGAGAGGATTAATGAGTTGTGAAGATGCCATCAGGAGTGAGGAGAATAATTTAGGATGCTACCTAGAGAACTCAACTGATACTCTGTTGCAAGGTGTTAAGCATGTGAGGATATTAGACGTTAAGAACTGTGTCAAAAAGATCGAGTTTAAGAGATTTTTGAATGAAAAGAAGAAGGAAGCTTGAAAAGACAATCACATGTATGGTCAGTTTATCACAGATTTACCAGATACCATTGATAAAGAGGCATCTTGGAAATGGCTCAGTAAGTGTGATTTAAAAATATCGACTGAGGCATTGATATGTACGGCACAGGAGCAGCCATTAGAACCAACTATATGAAGCAAAATGTTGATAAAACTGCAGATACCCTGAACTGTAGAT
Source organism: Morbakka virulenta (assembly GCA_003991215.1). Classification (NCBI taxonomy): domain Eukaryota; kingdom Metazoa; phylum Cnidaria; class Cubozoa; order Carybdeida; family Carukiidae; genus Morbakka; species Morbakka virulenta. Next base: position 2,361,002 of record RDPX01000067.1, read on the forward strand.
TATGTAGTCAGAAAGGGGAAACAATAAGCCATGTTATTTGCGAGTGTACCAGACTAGCGCAAAAAGAATATAAAAGGAGACACTACAAAGTTGCACAGATGGTCCACTGGAAGCCATGGAAACCATTTCAGTTAGAAAAACCTGGGAATTGGTATGATCGAAAACTAGAGGTTGTAGTTAAAAATACTGATCATAAGATCCCATAGGATATGATGATTCATTGTGATGATAAGATTAAGGAGAGGAAACCGGACATAGTCATCATTGATAATAGACAAAGATCTGCAATAATTATTGAGATATTGGCGGTACCAGGGGATGAAAAGGATATCTGAAACAGAAAAATTTAAGGTTGAAAAATGTCATGACCTCAAACTGGAAATTAAGCGACTCTGGAATCTGAGCAAAGTTATGGTGGTACCAATTGTTGCTGGAGCACCAGGTAGTGTTTCAAAGATGTTTCCAAGCTTTATATAGGATATTGGAATCGAGTTAGAGGCATATCCTGTTCAAAAAACTGCTATGCTAGGGACAGCTAGAACAATAAGAAAAATATTTGAATGGTTAAATGTGAGGGAAATTATGAGGAACCTTTGGTTATTGGTAATAACCAGCTTTCTTATTAGATGCGGTATAACATCTGCCTGTGCTTTTAGCTACTAGTTTAATAATAATAATAATAACGGACCGAACGACTCAGGCTAACAGACATTGTCATAAAGGATAATTTGACCAAGCAGTGCCAGATGATTGATATGTGTGTCCCATCCGACAACAACATGACAAAACAGGAGTTTGAAAAGCTTGGTAAATATAGAGACCTAGAAATCGAGGTAAGTCGGATGTGGAGCATGCGAACGAAGATAATACCATTTATTGTAGGAGCCTTCGGTATTGTGAAGGTCTGAACGTGAAAATACCTCAATTTAATTCCGGGAAATATTCAATTACCAGAAATCCAGAAAATAGTTGTAAACTCAACGGCACACATTCTTAGAAGAGCACTTTCTCAATAAAGAAAATCGAAAAACTAGAAAACTATAAAGCATACATGAACGACATAATACCTTAGGTTATGAGTAATAACCCGATGTTACGTTGTTCCCAAACTTTACGCACTCTAAAGACAATTTGAAGAGACATAAAAATAATAATAAAATTGCCATCTTTCGAGGGTTTTTTGTTAATAAAAGCGGAGAAAATAGAATTTTTAAATTTGCAAACAGTTTTCTGAGGCATGTTCAGCTAGTTTTGGATAAAACTAAAACTGCTTAAAAGACTTGCATCAATTTTTAGTTTAGGCATTATATCAGAAAACAGGAAGGAATTTCAACATTATAAAAACGATAATCGAGTATGGAAGTGTGACAGAAAGAACATACAAGAATATTCATGTGGAATTTTTAAATATTATTAAAACAGGTTACTTCGTATTCTGGCTATAAGCGAAGTGCACTGTAAAAGTAAACATATTGTTACTGTTACTTTTACAGATAGTTTTAGCTACATTATCATCCGTTATAACTATTATTATTCTTATCACCCAGTAAAGTCATAACTCAGACACAACACATGTTTTGTTTATTGTTTTCATTATAGTGGCTTAGTTTATTTTTGTTGTTCTCTTTGTGGACAGTATTTATTTCCGTAGAATTATAGTATTGACGGCCTCGAACACATTGAAGAGATATGTTATTTCTCCAAACTGGAAAAAAAACATTAAATGAGGGTTATTGACTAGGATTGAATAGCCACACAGCAGGTCTTTTAATCACACTTCAGATAACAATAAAATGTTTAGCTGAAGTGTGCTTCAGTGTGGTTCAGAGGCTTGAATCTCAAGGAAAGAAGACATTAAGCGACCAAATGGGCCCGAGCTGTGGCTCTAGAATAAGTGTTAAAGGTGAGTTTAAGAGGCAGAAAAAATAAGGAATTGAGAAAACAGCTGTAATGAATTTAGCTTCTCTCAATGGTCCTCTCTCATATCTTTCAACTGAACCCCACCCACATTTCTCTATGTCAGGCCGTGTATGGGGTATTGTTTTTATCTTTGGGCTGAAGCTTCTATCTGCTGTCTGGACCTCCTTGACCATGTTCAACGTCGTATTCAAAACATCGTTAAACCTTCTGTGGATACACAGCTCCACCTCTTTCCCCATAATCACGTTGCATCTCACTCTGTATTCAGCAGATACTTCTCCAAGAATGTCCCAAAGATATTTATTCTTCTGTTCATCTTGTAAAGTTTTCAAGTGGTCTAAACATTTTTCCACAAGTGGTCATTTGAATACAGTTTTGAATCAGTGTGCAAAAAAGCGTGCCATTCTTTTAGCTTCATTCCATGTTCATCAAAACGTTTCAAGTTTTGTTCATTCACTTGCTTTCCCGTATAAATTTGATAGTCCCCCTTTTTACTCCACTGCTCACAGTCATCTCTCGCATCCGACTTTGCCGAGATTGAGCAAGAATAGCCGTAAAAATAAATAAATAAATAAATAAATAGATAAATAGATAAATAGATAATTAAATGAATAAATGATAGCGGACATAGTGATGTCGGTAGTGAAACTAATAATTTTGTTAATAGTGACAAGGATGTTTCTATTATTATTCTGACATGAAGTTTCAATAATAAGAATGATGATAGATAATGATGAAGAAGATGATGATGATAATGATTGATGACGATGATGGTGGTTGTGGTGGTGATTTTGTCGATGGAAATGGTGGCTAGAGGAAGAGAACAGATGAGGTGGTGTATTTAATTGGATGAAGATGAGCTGCCGAGAATTTCATTGATTTTCAAGAGACCTCTCAAGATTTTCTACTTAAATAATCTTACTGTAATATAGATACTACTTTAGGAAAAAAGTGAAAATTTGTTAAATTCTTCGAAATATAGTATTGAATGTATCATCAGACATTAACAGGAACCTGAACAAAATGTTCGTGTTTTCTTCATCCACGAAATTTAATTGTGGGCAAGGTAGTTGAATTGTAACCTTATTCACTTTATCTCGTACAAAAGATAAATGTGCAATTTACTGGTGCTTCATTGCAAGTGAAATCATAAACGAGCGACTGGAAACTTCCAATATGACACAAATAATACTTGTACCACATATGAATTCGTATAACTTTGAATAATCGTTGTTATCATCCTTTCGAAGAGCGTGTAAGTCAAGGTGTTTAAGATGCTTTGGCCATTTAACAATAATGAACGATAAACGCTGACCCCATATCTGACCCTTGTCTACCCCAAATTTATACGAAGAAACGATGGCTAGGCAACATTAACAACGAGATGAATATTAGGAAGTAACGCAGAACTAGCACTACACCGACTGGGATGCAGAAAAGCAACCCCCAAAAGTCACATTCGTCAAATGCCTCTAGCTCCCTGCTGATGGGGAAGAGACGGAAAACGTCTGATAAATTTCAAACAAAATAAGACTTTTACGTTGGGTAAGTGTTATAGCTAGTAGCCTGGAACGAATAGTGTCTGGTACATTTAAAGAAGCGGTGTAATCTTTAATAAATACATGACCAGATACACTCGTTTTTTAAGAAAGAGTATGGTAGTGTAAAACCATTTGAGACTACTCAGACATGAAACAACCAATTATTGCTGTAATTCGCCAAGAAATGGCACTTCATATTTCATGACTCTGGGCTAAAAACCCTATAAACATCCTGTCGATAACTTTTGAAAAAGACCGTTCGCTATGTAATTAAAAAGAACGACACAGAAACGTGATAAAAATATTAGGTCAAGACAGATAAAATAGCTAGAGCATGTGGCCAGGTGATTACTGGAAGAACTCAAAGGAAAGATGCCTGAAACGTCTTATCAAACTTAACTGTCAGCATAAGGCGTATTAATTAAGCAGTACACGAAATATCATTTATAATGTATGTGCAATTAATTACTTCAGCTATAAAATGCTTTTTGAACAATTTTCAACAGTATCTTGAAGTTGTAAAGCAGGGTTCTCCTGAACAAGAACAAAACCATGAGAACTCAATGTCAGGTTAAGTTCTTTGCCAAATCTTTGTAAGTTAACGAAGATTCATAGTCTGGCGGGAAAGTTTCAGATTTCTCTAAACGATATTAACAACATGGTGATGTATAGGCCCTTAAAAAAGCAAAAACTGTAGCGAACATTCTTTTGATAAGCCTAATGAAAAGTGCTGCAACAGTAAACCAAGAATAATAAAATATGCCTGACAACGAAAGAGAGACAGATAGAAAGCATGGGACGTCAACACCGGACCACAGGACCCAGAAACTGTTAAATTATGTAAATTGATTGCACGTTTCATTGAAGGTTGATACCTAAGTTGTTCCTAATTTTTTAAAGCCTTTAATTAAAATTAATCGTTCTCAGTTTCTTGTAAGTGTTTACTGATCATGCAAACGACATAGATCCCAGTTAGAACTGAGGAATGCATTTTGAAGGCCAGGAGAGACTAAGAAGAAATGTCAGTAACCAAACTTCCTTATGTAAAGATTTTGCAATGCCTTGAATGTGTTTCTGTCAGAGTTGAGCTTTGGATTGAGTTGACGAATGGACTCACTATGGAAGATCTCGTTTTAGAAGTGGACAAGAAAATGTTAAAATATCTCTATTGTGTAAGGATGCGAAGTCAGTTAAGTACAGTCTGGTATGGTCCATACAAATACTTCAAACTGGAATAAAGTCGAGATAATTTATAACAAAAGGAATTATAAGGCAGATGTAAGACTGAATACGTAATAAAATGGTACAAAATGGTTTAAATGGTACGATTTAGCAAAAATAAGAATGTTGCTACACAAGAGTCGTGAAGTGTTTCCGATCTTGCTATCATGTTTTCCAGCCATCTGCAGTTTATCAGTGGTACCACCTACCCCTATAGACGTTTTGTACTATTCTCAAGTTGGAACTTCTACAAATCCCTAGTTCTTACTGTAGCGCATGCTTAAACCTTTAGCTAACTTCAAAAGCGTAACTGCCTTCAATGTGTGATGTTTAAGTGGAATGATAGAATATCTGACCACAAAAGAGCTAATAGCCCCCACCCCCCTCCCCCATTGCTACTGACTGACTGAAAACTGGTTAACTTTTAATCATTGCCCTGTTCACTGCTTTCCACGCATTATAGCATTTATTTTGTGTGTCTGATTAAAAGACTTTGTCTCAGAATTTCACATAATACCGATCTGCTTCTATCTTAAGTATATATCGTTTTGATAACATGATTTACAACAAGAATCACATAGAGATAAAAACTGGAAGTCTTTAATACTACAATTATTTTACAATAGTCAAAAATAAGATCCATTGGGTTTGTTTTACATGTTGCATTTCCAACAAACCAGTAATTTGTATGAATTTAAAAGACGTTGGAGAGGCAACTCCTACATCAGACAGGATTTGGTTTCTAACTCCAGCGTTTCCAGAGATAAAAATTATCCGATGGGTTTACACCAATAAACGAATTGACTCTGTAACAGTTTTTGTTATTTATCATTATTAAAACGAATATTTATTCAGTTATATCACGTCAGAAATATTAATAACACTTCGGTTATCAATATGGTACCTGAAAACATTTATTTTTATTTGTTTGTGTTGCATAAGTAGTGTCTATGGTGTCCATGTTTCAATTTTGTACCTAAAATATATTTATACCTTTAATAACAACGTCCCATTTACGCCATAATTCTAGAATCTTCCCCTTATTATGCAAGGCTAATGCCATCGCAAGAAGGTGAAAATTCATGGCGAAGGTAAGGTCTACTTATTTAACATTAAGAATTTCCACAAGTATCATTAGTGACAAGTACCAATGTTTTTGTTATATTTAGTAATGTTTGTACCAGGTTTTGTGTGATACTGTTACATATTAAACATATTTAATCATTTTTGTAAAGGCATATTTTGGATATTCGTATACATGGTCTGTTCGGGTTTTTACTATTTTTGCCAGTAATGCCAGTAATTTGTGCAGCTTAATTTTCAGTGTCACCTTACTTTTTGTAATTCACTATACCATGCTTTTTCTTGAGAGTTGAAAAAAAATTGTTTTTTTACAAACAGCAGTTTCGTTTTTGGAGGAAGTTTCTTGACAGAACATGGGCGAATGTGAACGAAATTTTTTTAATTAAGTTGAAAGTCTATGGGGAGTCTAGGTAGAAGAAAAGAATGTTGAGATTGATGTTCCAAGTTAAAGAATTATGATCTCTAGTTGCTTTGGTAAGAGGTTTAACAAAGAATCAGGTAATCGGAGGGTATTCAACCAAATGAATTAGTCAGTATTGTTATGTTACTTATTGGAACTCACATAAAATTAGTTTTTATTGGAAAACGAAAGTTTTAAATAGTTTTTGTTTTGAAAGTAAAAACCCCAATGTTACCTGGTGTTTCTTCCAAGGTTGCAATTATTGAAACCCGAGGCTTCTACAAATACACCTACTTTTTATTGAATTTAACAAAGCTCCGGACTTTTTTCTGGTCACACGGACAGTAATTGATCTTTCGTTGTTCTTCCTCTGATTGGTAAGTCGTATCAGAAAATTGCATAGCCATCCATTGCATGCTACAAACTCCATTTTCGTGAGCCATTTTTTGCCCTATACCTTAACGAGTTTGCAAGGGGCATAGCACCGTTGTTCTCTCTCTTATGCAACTTTTTCCACCTGTTCATCTTCAGTGATAAGTGGGCTTGGCTTTCTTCCATTTCCGAGCTTTCTCTTCTAGTTTGCTTAGCCTGTTGATGATACACTTCTTGTTTGTCTTCGCTGGCGTGCTATTTACTCGTCATGCCATTTAACTGTCTACCTGCTTCCCGATTTGAGAATTTCTCCTCCAGTATCTTAAGTTTTAAACTTTAATTCACGTCTCTGCTTTTTACTCATTTTGTAAAATAAGAAAATATGGAAATGAAGAACTTGTAGCTGGAGAACTGTCCACTGTGCAATTTTGTATGGTCGGGATGAATAAGTGAATCGGTTTGCATGATCAGGCTTTAGGTGAGATAAGGTGTTGGAGGTGTCACCTGGCTTCAGGACGTCCGACATTTCAAAGCATAAAATCCTTTGTAAGAAACCGTATGTTTTCATCTTCTACTAAATTAAGGTGATAAAATGGCTTGAGGCCTTGGATAAAATAATTTAAGCCACAGCAGATCATCTAAGAAATGTGGTAATGGACACTGAACTTAAATATATTTTGACAACAGCTTATAGGAAATCAAAACATGAATATAAAAATTCAGATTTCGAATAAACATTTTCGTTTTTAGTGTCAATAACAATATTGCCTTGGGTTTTTTTTATTTTATCAAAACTACCGTTTTTCCGTAGTAAGCTCGATAAGAATCATGGCGGCAAGGTATTTTGCTATCGCAGCTTATTTTTGCCCAGCGGAAAATGCTTTTAGACACGTTATTGATAAATTGCATTGCATTGTGGATTAGGTGGAATGTTACCCAGACGGAAATATTGCACATATAGCGTTTTTGTAAATAGTACTTCTTTCCTTATTTATGGCAATATGTGTTTTATGGAAGTTATTACCTACTCTATTCTCTATACTACTGTATTGAGGTACGTGGCTTATAATTGATTTGTATTTTGGAAAAAAAATGGTTTTGAAGGTCTTTTGAGAAAACAGGGTGCAAAGTATAATTTTCACCAAAATGGAAGATGAAAACCGATTCCTGTTATTTTCTCAGTCATGCTCTAGCAAATGAACTATTCATTTTACATTCGTAATCAGATCATTTTTTAATCTTGATCTCCAGCCGATCGTGGTACACATTTTCCGAAAACTTTATGATTGCATATGCCTTCTGTCTAGAATTTTGTCTAAATCGCTTTGTTAATAAGTTACCGAGTAGGTAAGGAATCTCTCTAACCAATGAGGAAGTTTAAAACTTCAATAAACCTCACAGTAGTTTCGGAGTACCAGATAAATCTTTATATCTGGTTTTCAATAGGGTCTGTAAAGGAACCCTTTTTATTTCTGCTGGGACGTCTTGCCTTAATTGATTTGGAACTACAGACATTCTGTGTACTGACATTTGGATACCAGTTAACGATTTTAATGAAGCTTTCGCCTTACGTGAGAACCACTTGACTATGTCCAAGCTTTTCTAAAGGAGAAATGGGTAATGCAGAAGATAATCCAATTCAGACTTTTTCATTAAAGTAAATATGATTTCGTAAGTTAAAGTAAATTTGTTTAGTTAGCCTTTTTTAAACCCTAGGGTGCATTCGGATTCTTCGATACACCAGACGCTGACACAAAACCCCAATCAGCCGCAAAGAGACATGCAAACTGGTAAGTAGATTAATTTGGTCCCAAACATGATGAATATATTAAGCATTGTGGAGCATTGAGGAAACCCAGGTACATTGCTTTGTTAGTGGTTTAGTGACATAGTTGACGTCAGTAGGTTTATCAGAGTTGAATGCGCAAGTAAACAAGTTAATTATTAAGCTCTGTATTGTACTGACACCCGGACAAGCATGGTACGTGTATTAATTTTTTTAAAAATCTTTTAAGTCGCAGGACACTATGTGACCAACAACAACATGCGATATTTTTCGATAGATCTATTTATCTATCTATCTATCTATCTATCTATCTATCTATCTATCTATCTATCTATCTATCTATCTATCTATCTATCTATCTATCTATCTATCTATCTATCTATATCTATCTGTCCATCCATCCATCTATCTTCTATCTATCTATATATCTCTCTGTCCATCCATCTATCTATCTATNGTTTATCAGAGTTGAATGCGCAAGTAAACAAGTTAATTATTAAGCTCTGTATTGTACTGACACCCGGACAAGCATGGTACGTGTATTAATTTTTTTTTAAATCTTTTAAGTCGCAGGACACTATGTGACCAACAACAACATGCGATATTTTTCGATAGATCTATTTATCTATCTATCCATCTATCTATCTATCTATCTATCTATCTATCTATCTATCTATCTATCTATCTATCTATCTATATCTATCTGTCCATCCATCCATCTATCTTCTATCTATCTATATATCTCTCTGTCCATCCATCTATCTATCTATCTATCTATCTATCTATCTATCTATCTATCTATCTATCTATCTATCTATATTATATATATTCACACACACACACTTGCAAAATCGAATCTTTAAAAATGTTAACTTTGTCTTCGTCAGTAATCAGTAATCATCGTAATTTATCGTGAAACAATTTTTCTGACTAGCCGTAGACCTTTTTAAAATTTTTTTTGTGAGAAATCTTCGGTGAAAAATCTGTACAATACATCTTGTACCGATTTTTAATTGATTGCCCTGAGTAAATATTATTATGTTATTGTATTGTATTATATTATATTATATTATATTATATTATATTATATTATATTATATTATATTATATTATATTATATTATATTATATTATATTATATTATATTATATTATATTATATTATATTATATTATATTATATTATATTATATTATATCCTTTATTTGTATGTATATTCCTTTATATTTTTCTATTCTCGTTAGGTAATCAGAATTCTAAACCGGTAAGTCCATAATTTTTTAAAAATATGTGTTATTTGATTTTGTTCTTTGGAATACAGGTCATGTTGTTGGTATGGAACAGCCCAACTACTCCTGTTGGTATTATTCTTCTAAGAAATATTTGAAAAACAGGAAATTTAATTGCCATCATTAAAAATACAGAATATTGGGAATGTTTCGTTAATCTTGTAGAATACATGGTGCATTGTAGTATGACTGTTAATGAGCCGAATTAATGAGTACAATGTTACTGTTGATATTATTAGGGCGATATTTTTATCCCGCCTGAAAGGAATTTTTTCGTCAGATGATATCATTTTTACTTGAAAAATTGCTGCTGTGGAAACTCCTTGTTGGCTTTTTTAAAAAAACCCAAAACGATGGCCACATTTAAATGCCAAGGATTGAAGTTTATTGTAAGTATCAGAAAAATGAGTGAAAATTCTTTTTTGAAGATTTTGTGTTGACTGTAAAAAAAATTAGACATAGGTAAAGTTTAAGAAAAAGAAGTTTAATGTGAATTGTGTAGGCTGTAGTGAGTTATAGTAAAATTTTGAAAAAATGTTTTAATTTTTTAAGATCTTTGGTAAATCATCAGCAATTTTGCGAAAAACCCCATCACAACATATTTTTAACAAGTTACAGAATTGAGAAATTTACTTTAAATCAGTTTCATAATAAACTTTTTTATAGAAAAAGTAGACAAAGCCTTATAAATAGAGTGTCAGCCAAGTACAGTGAAGGTGAAATTCGCTAATCGCAAAAAAATATATTGCGAACTATTGTATATTGTTCAGTTTTAAAGCTTTACTTTTTCGTATTTTACTACATATTGATTTATGATTTAGTACATTAAAACTTATTGACCATTGCTCGTTTTTTTAGTGAGTTTAAGATATTTCTTGATTTCAGTTGATGGCTACTTTCTTTTCAATTAGACTGTGCCTTGCAGTTTTGTATCAGATATTAAATGTGACCAGATGGTTATCATTATATTTCAGCTCTTCAAAGCTGTAAAGCAACTAGGATGAATTATATATTTACTTATGAGCTTTAGAGCGCTATCCGCTTGAGTGTGATTATGATGTCTGTTATTACAGTAAGCTATTCTATTAGTGTCATGAGAATCAGCTGCGCTTGTATTGTTCATGGGAATAAGTTGCTATTGAAAACAGCAACTACAAATTGACATGTCCAGAGTACAGAGCTCACGACGTTACCGTAGAAAAGTTTGTTCTACACCTTTTCAAATTGCATTTGTCATATCATGTAATATATATACATATTTGTATATACATAGTAGTTATAGTAGTAGTTTTACCACTATTATTATTATTATTATTATTATTATTATTATTATTGCCATTGTTATTATTATTGTCTCTATTCTTTTGTCTTGGTGTTGATCTTAATTACAGGTTTCTTTTTTTAGTATAAGGTTCAACGTAAAAGCTTAAGGTTATATACATACTACATACACACATATATGCGCGTGTTTCTTTTTTGACACCTATTATTACAAAGGAATTTGAAATTTACTGCTTATTTGGGTTTTCATATTTTATACGAAGTGCTACAAGCATTCTGCAGTAAATAGTCACGCCCAGTTATTTTTAATTTTCATATTAGATTAAAAAACTATGGTTTTGTTCCACTTTCTGAAATCTCAAGGCACATGAGTTTCTATTTGACTCTGTCTGCTTCTCTTCAGTTGTATACCTCATTACGTTTCCGATAGCGTTTAGCTTGCTAAATTCAAAGTCTTGTTGTAAAACGGTGAAAAAAATTGCTGTCAGGGATTTCGAAAAATCAAGACGTCAATTTAAACCTCGGTTGGATTGGTTTGGTTTATTTGTAGTCACATATGTAAATGGTTTTATTCCAATCCAGATTCTACAGTCATATAGTTTATCATGTGTTTGATATTTTCAATACAGAGTACCATACAAGATGACACATTAATTTGTGCTATTGTCATAAATGTAAAATATTAATTTGGAGTTGTAGTTTTTGTTTGAAATCTGAGCTTGTGCAGAAGCTAGATTTTATAAAGAACGTCCATACCGGAATGAAGGCACAGAATTTTGAATTCTGGAAAACCCAAAGAAAATTTTGGTGAGATCGCATGGGGCCTTAAAAATACAGTTTTCGACAAACTGAATTGTCATGACCATTCTAAAGTAAAATATCCATGTAACAACAAGTATTAAAGTAATTAATCAGAAACAAAACCATACTGAAAAGGTGCTCATTCGTTACGGAAAAGCGCAACTTGATATTTTAGTCTGATGCTACAGTCTGAATGTAAATTTGATTTCCTGATTATGATTGTTTCCAGTTTGGGTTTGCGCTGGGTTTCATGTCGATTATGTTGTTTTTATATCCTTGTTTTCGAGGTTGTTTTCCTGCTTGTGTTTTATGAAGTACCATTAAGTATTTGCTGTTAATTAACTCACACATGTACTGACAGATAGTTGTGATTGAATTATGTATACTAGATATGTATATACATGTATGTAGGAATGTATGTATGTATATATATAAAAATTAGTGAACTCGATGTATTTTACTATGAAAAAGAATCCAAACCATATTCCAAGCACGAAATTTACTGTTATTTTTGAGATTTTATCTGCAACTCGGAGGATTTTGTCAAGCTTCTAGTACTGTCGAAGACTCAGGTAACTTGCATGACGTCACTTTACTAGCCGAATCATCTTCATCCGACGTACAAAGTTATTGGTAAATCCCCGGTTTGTGGTTGCAACTCAAAGCTTGTTTTATTGTTGCATTTTATGTTACTTGTTTACTTTTCCATTCATTTTACTTGTTTTTTGAAAACTCGCTAACCAGAAACATAATATTTATCTTTTTACTTTCAGTTGGTGTCTTCCCCACCACAGATTTCAAAGTCCCCTGAAAACACTTTCATGGCTGGGTGAGTAGCATTCGTTTTATTGCACTTTAATATTATATTTTGTATTATTGAATTGATATTCCGTTTTTGAAATTTAGCCATAAAAATTTGGAATACAATACCTTTTCTTGAAGAAGGCTTCGTGTCCACTCTCTCTCTCCTTGTCACTTTTGATGATTTAAAATTCAAACAAAACATATTCTTTTATGTTCAATATAATTTGCTGCCATTAAACAAAGAGTTGGTTTTAGTTTGTTGTAATCTTTTATAAGTTTTGACCCCGTGTTTTCTGTAGCTTTGAAGGTAACGTGATATGTGCATGCGTGTATTGTTGACACTTCAATAAAATGAAATCCGATTTCATCAAGTGAGGAAATATTTGACAGAACTGTGGGCAGCAAAATTAAAGCTGGCTTACGGAGGTTGGAACACATTGCAAAGACTAGAGCAGAGGCTAAAAAATTTCCGATATTTAGTGGAGCTGCTTTTCCACCCCTCCACCTTTTGGAAACTGTCACTGTGCCTTTTTATATTTCCATTATAGTTAGAAACAGTCGAAGACTTTGCATCTGCTGTTAGTTAATGGTTGTTTTAGCTTAATTCCTTTGACAGTCATTGTCAAACGAAACACGAACCTTGACGTTTTTTTCCAAAAGTACGAGCTACGCGTTAAGCAGGTCTGCAAATATCTTCTATGAGAGCTTGTTTGTTAGATTATTTGTAAATGGCTATATTCTTTTCTGTTTCCTAAGAATTATGTTTTTCCTCATTTAAAATTTTTACAGTCGTGAGGTGCACAGTAAATCAGTTTAGCCTATTTACACTGGCCCATTTACCATTAGCACATGGTAAATGGAAATAGAACGTGACTAAGAACACACGTCTCAAGATGTACTATCACAACAATATCAGCCGAAAGAAACGACAAATAAGTTGACCTAATCTTTTTAACTGTAGAAGGAAAAGATGTTACACCTACTAAAAAGAGCTGCTTTATTAGAAAATAACTGGTGCAACTCTGGAGAATTTGATGAATATAATTCGTGGATGAAAAATTGCTGAAAAGATTTTAAATTTTTCTATAACAGAGAGTTTGTTATATAACATTTATCAGCGAATCTCAAATACCATTGCTAAATATGTGATTTTGTAGGAACCAATAACAAAAGTTGGGCATTGTGTTGCTCAGTATTTTCCCCATTAAATGAGGTTTCAAAGGCATAAAGAGATTTATCTTCAACATGTGGAATAATTTCAAAAAACTCTCACCCATTTACTTTTAAAATTTGATCAGGAGTGATCAAAAATGAGGAACCTTGGCCAGCTGAATTCATTTCTAAAATAGAAAAATCGTCTACCCAAAGCAGTTTGGAAAGACTTGCTTATAAAGCCTTATTAGTCCTTGCCTTTAAGTATTTCGCACAATAAATACTTAGGTTAGGTTTAAAAAGGTGCTTATCACTTAGGTGGGTTCCTAAACACAACATAGTTGATTTTGAAGTATATTTATGGAGTTTCAGGAGCTTAAAAAATGGTTGTGAATTTATTTTGGCTCTGTAAAAAGTACTTTAACTACAAATTGGTTACTCACGGGTACATAAGTGTGTGTGTTTCAAGAACCATGAAAAAAATCCCAAACAGAAAAGAGCTGAAATGTATATTACTTTTTTAAACAAAAGGGTAGTAATTTTAATATTTCTTCTGGTATTTTTACTTTAATCTGTTGTTTCCACCTTGATCAGTTTGATTTTATGTGTGTCTATTTAAGTCAATCTGTTTCTGCTGTATATTGTCTTATGACATAGACGCTTGCCCCTTTACGTTATCAGCATAATAATGGATTTTCTTATGACTTAAATGCTATTGAGACTTTTCTTAAGCCGAAGCCATGAACAAGAGCGTGAGAAGAGTAGTTACCAGACTTATAAAGCCCCCTCCTCCCCCCCCCAAAAAAAAAAAAAAATTAGAAGTTTTAAGTCATTACTTGTTCAGAAGTTTTGATGACAAATAAATTATCACTACACATGCCAAGTAAGTTATCATTAGACATACAGAATACCAAAAAAACTTTGATCTCAGTTGGAATACAACTATGAGAGGGCTTAAGTGGATAAAAAATGGTTAACGGACTAAGGAAGCCACACCAAGCACTTCCATAAATTGGAGTTGCACGTTGAAAGCAGACTGCAAAAGTAAACGGGCACGAACAGCACAACGGATGGACTTCAATAAGTAGGTAAAGTATTGCTTCGAATGTGTTGAAAGACCACATTGGTATTGCAGACTGGGTGTAAAGGTAAAAGAAAAAGTTATCTAAAAGACCGCCATGGCGTACAGAGATGGAATGTTGCGCGAATTTTAGTTTTATTAAACATTTTGAAACAATCCGAGCGACCCTTTGTGCCTTGTTGGCAGCCACTTGTGTTGAAAACAAACCGAACATACAGCACCAGTTCATATAGCGTGTATTCAATGTTAACAAGTGAGCCGCAAGTGTGACACACTGAAATCTTTGTAAGAACGTTTCGGTTGACCACTATGATTAGTATTACGAGTATTTTTCAGAATGGAATTAAAGGTTTTTGGTAACAGGTATTACAGTACTAAAGAATCTTGGAATGCTTCGCTACATGATCGTTCTATTTGTATCTTTTAATACAAAAAGCAAACCTAAGGAACGAGAAAAGAGGCTAGATTCCAAAGATTTAAGGTACATGACGTTTGAATTCAAAGGCAAACAAAAGAAGTGATGGTAATACCAATATTATAAGGGCTTTGAAATTCACTATCACAAACTTGCAAAATGAAATTGTGGGACTTGATCTTGACATTAAAGCAATACAGAAAACCATACGGCTACTTTGTACCAGGATAAGAAGGGAAGTGTTTGATTTGAAGACAAAGCATGCAGCTTAATATACAGGTGGCTGACAGTAAATGAGCAGCGACAGTGAAAATAATCTCTTTCGAAAATAATATGATAACGAAACAATAGAGTGCTTGTTTCCTAATAATTTAAAGGGAATTTTTGTAATATGTTTTCCCCATTGATCGTAAATAACTTCATAGTTCTGGAAGTGCAGAATATCTTCTCTTAAACACTGACTGAGGAATGATCAAGCATTTCTAGGAAGGCTGTTTAGCATCTTCGTGTCTGTTTTACTACACACACTAAGGACTTGGACTTAAATTGAAATGGCTTTCTTCTTTCCATTGAACAAGAGACTGTCGTGTGTACAACAAATAGATATTCTTTAAAGGTGTTAGAAGACCAACTTGTGGTTATTTGCATAATAATAAAGAACTTCCTGCCTTGCATAGACGCTGCATGCATTATTGAAAGGCTCTGTCAGATTTTTTTGACACTGTGTATTGCTGCATTCCTCAAAGTTGCATTCACTTCGTGTAAAGTAATATCAGTGGACATACTATATTCATTGTAATCCGTAAAGGCAGCAGAATGGTGAAAAGCATTGATATACCAGTAGTGAAAACCTCTTAGTTCAAACTCATTAGATAATCAGTAAATTAGCTTACAGGTATCACAAACACAAGTAAGCAGATATAAAAAGATAAAGCTAATATAAATACAAAACCATTCGGAGTTAAATTAGTGTATTTTAGTCACATCTGCAGAATGACAATTGAAAGGCCACGTTCACTCGACTTGCATTTCTCGCACCCGTCGTGAAAAGCTGGCATGAAATAGCGCCATGACATTAGACCTAACTTAACGACAGATTGAGTCTTGACGTTGGGATGTTGTTTGTCAACTGACCGTAGAAATAAATAAAAAATGCAATGGACAGGAGCAAACCTTTGCCTGCTGTCCTTTGACCTGTTTACAAAGTAATTAGCAATCGCTTCTTGGCCTTTAGACTATTATTAAGTTCTAGCCCTCCCCCCCCCCCATCCCCCCATTAAAACCATTAAAACAAAGATAATAAGAGGGGAAGAATTCAAATCAACGCAGGAGAGCAAGCCTGGAAGGATAAAAGAATTTATGTACAATACACTAAAGAGGTGGGTACAAGCATTAGCGAGGACCTGTAAATGCCTATCAAATGGCAACTTGGAAGCTTGTAGAGAAGCGGTAATAATAATTACTATTTGAGGTGTGTAGCTGACTGACAAACTTCCTTCAAACGCGGAACTGATTGGTTTTGACTTGGTCATTTAGCCTGTGTAAAAGGCATTCCTGTATGGAATAGCAAAAAAAACCCAAAAGGGCTGTGAATTCCTGCCATGAAGGAAGCAAAGAATTTTTTTAATCTTAAGTTTTTACGTGGAGCCTGGTATTAAAGAAGAAACAATAATGATAATAATCATCATCATCAACATCATCATCATCGCCCTTTTCTGTTTTTATTTTATCCATTTATATCGAGTTAGATCTTTTATCCTGTTTTCAAACGTTGCAGGTTGTAAACGTTTGAGTAATTTAAAAGTTATGACTGATGAAGTTCGAATAGCAAGAAAGTGTTGAAATAAAACGTCAACCAGTCAATATTCCAAAGTGTTTCTCTGTTTTTGATGGCCATTCAATAGCACGAAAAAAATGAATAACGATATGGCTGTTGTATTCTTTAATTATGATATGACAACCTTTTGACCTATATTTATTCTGATGGATTGTATATATGCCTGTTTTAATCAACACATGAGATTAACTTTGGATGGAATACGAAGTTTGAAAACTGTTAAATTTAACAATCCAAAGGCTTGATAAACATCAGTTTAGGTACGTTATTCACATAGATAATATATTTATTGTCAAAAAGGAGAAAGTTGTATAACAATCCATCATAAGATCTGAAATATGATATTATATCCTTGAAACCTGATATCTTTTTAAAAAATCAATTTACTATGTTGTTATCAATAGGCCATGTGACTTAGTTGACCATATTTTTAATTCTCTTTATTACTATACTTGATAGATATTTTTGTGTGCAAAGTTTTACCAGCCAAAACACTGGAGCTTCAGAGTTTTTTACTTGGTAATTTGATTACTACATTCCCCATAGCAATAAAGAATACCAACCGTACCTGTAAAATCGCTAAACAACTTTAAAGTTACAAAAGGTAATTCCTCCGGTTTTAGACCTGGTGAAAGAACGTGTTTCTACTTTATGGTACTTCCTTGGCTTGCGCAATTGATACACACAATAGCTCGTCAATCTTCAACCATGGATTATGATGGTATTTCTTTGTAGTCATAGCAACTGACAGTCATATTGTTATAGCACATTTCTCACTCCTAAATACATGTGATATATTCGTTAAGTATTAAGCATTTATATAATTTCGCAAAGGAACTGTTTTAACATTATTTTGTACTTCTTGATGCTTATATCAGAAGCTGCATTCATCTTCATCAACATCTCTACGTTTCCAGCCACACTTAATCGCACTTCAAAGGCATCCAGTCCGGAACATTTCAAGTGTTCTCATTTTTTCCCCTCGGAAGTGCCGCTCTGAAATGGAGTTAAAGTATAATCCTAATGTATAATCCTAATAAATTTTCGCTTGGCGACTTTTTGCTGAAGTATGGCCCTTTTAATATGAGTTCGCAGTCCCGGACTGGTCAATCTTGTATTTATGAAATGAGCGTTCAGCTGATACTTGAAGAAATTTTTGTTAATGCATGTAATATATAGTGGAAAGCAAATATATTTATGATCAGGAAAAGGCAAAAAGCACTTCTGCACATGAAAGTGGTTCGAAGCTTTGTTAGGTACAGGGGGAACTGAGAATTTCTTTCACTGTTAAAACTCATAATTTCCTTTTCAAAGTCAGGGTAGGTAATGTATGGGCAATAATATCTGCATTTGGTTAATCCAGTTTTACTATATGACTACACAAATATAACTAACCAGGGAAGAAGAAAGTGGAAGTCGCGGATTAAACACTTCCTGCACATTTTAGTATACCTACTGTTATTTATTTACGAGTGCCCGAATACCCAAAGAAGGAAGTTCAGAGTTCAGCGTACAAAGCACTTGTATAACAAAGAAGCCTTGTTGGAAGTATTTCCTTTACTTTCTGGTATACAGATTTAAAAAGAAATAAGTGCGGGACAACTAAAAGAGAAAATCGATAAAATTTCTTGAGTAAGAAACAAGAGGGCCAGTTATTTACTTTTGTATTTAAAATATCCACCAGTACTTGTAACTCCTTTTTTTTCTTTTTACAGATTTCCGTCAAGGCGAATTTCAGACCGATCAAATGCTCATCATATGCAAATGCAGGCAAACACAGGGTCTTTGCCTGATTTAAGTAGCCTACACATTCCATCACCTTTGCAAACACCTTTAGACCTTGAAGAGAATCAACAAAACAAGGCTTTAGGAAAGGGCCTGCAATCGTCTAACTCTGGAGGACACTTTCCTATGCCAATACGGGTAGCACCACGTCGACACCCATCTAGTAGCTGTGGAAAGCAGTTTTTCCCAAGACAACTTTCAAGCCCTGATGGTGATAGCGACAAGAAAATACCACAGATATTTTTAAGTGGAGAAAAAGGGCAAGATATTGCCCAGGTGATGCAGCAACCTGGACCTCAGCCTGGGGCAATGTCACCTACCATGCCAGGTAATATGTATTGGAACACACCGATATCTCCACTTGCAACCGAGGCATTTTTGCAACAGCTACAACAGCACACGTCCCCTGCAGTTTCAAACCCGTACACTCAAAACGATTTACAAGCACAACTCCAACAAATTCAGATGAAGGATGCACAGATGGGTGGCATGTACAATATTATGGAAATGGGTCAGCCACCCCCGCCTTATACAGCTGTGGAGCAGCCCAACCAACATTTCGACAGGAATTATTGTCGTACCTCAAACGGAGTCCCAGAAATCATTTTGCAGGATCACCTCGGCCAAAAAGATGACTTTTCTAGAGAGTTTGGAAATGCCATGGGTATTATATCTGGATACCAACAACAGAAAAACGAAATCACTGACGAAGCATTAAACAGTGTTAGATTTGGACTGGACCCTCTTAATTTTGAGGATGAACAGATATTATCGGGTGAAAACTCAGAAGTTGTTGACCAATCAACTGAGGAACAATTCAGGCTTGAAAGAGTTGGTCTCCAACAGTGAGTAATTCATGGATAGAAGAATAAGATAATAATACTTGCAGACAAAATCATTTTTCGACTAGAGAATTTTAAATGGGGTATGTGTGAGGTTTTTAAAAGCTTTTATGTAACACACACTAGGCTTTGTTGTTCTTGACAAAGGGCAACAAAATTAGACGAAGATCGAAACGCATATCACATAAGTACGTCAAGAATCTTTGACAAGTTCGTTGGAAAGTTTTATGGGCATCTGCTTGAATGACATTTTTCGGGTTCTGTGTCTCGTATGTTTTAAGGAAGGTATCGATCCACTTGGTTTTTTATCGTTTGCTTAAAGCGGTTAAAGACAAGTGTTGGCTTTTCAGTATTCGTTACGTTTGGTTTGGTAGCAGTGTCGTTTTAAGAGACGATTTGATTGTGTTGAAGTTGTATAGAACATGGCAAATTGGTTATTGTTATGGCAGAAGGCCAATAATTTCTTATATCAAATGCCGAACTGAAATGTATTACGTCTTAAGGCTTTAAGCCAGGTGACAATAGCACAGACTTGACAAAGAAACAGAAGTGTTTTATATTGCCATCACCTGCCTTAAGTTTTTAACATTTAAATTTGTATGCCGCCATTTTCATTTTCGTGTACCCAAGCGTAATCTTCATTATTACTACCTTTCGTTAACAAAGCCCACATATTAATACCTTGAATTAAAAGTATTTATTATGGAAATGACAAGAGTTAGTAGAACAAAAGTACGCGAACGCCTTTCTCGAAATGAAGAAGAATTTTTAAACGAGTGTATGTTACTGCTTTGGCAGTGATAGCCCTGCTCCTAATGTCCTGTTTGCCATTTATTCGGCTTTGAGAGAATTACATGTTATCTTACTTACAACCACCGCCAATTTACTGCCTTTCAGAAAAGGTGAATCTTTATTTGAGCCAAAGAGATGTATTCTTGGCCATAAAAGTGTAGCGATGAGACAGCCACTGACGCTCTGTAAACGGATTTTCAGCATCATATAAAAGGAAGTAGGAATTTTACTATTACAGCCTTGAAACGCGCACTGCTACAAAACTAAGTAAAGATGTTTGAATAGTTATTGCCTGAAGAGATCAAGTCAGAAGCTGAAATATTTTTAAAGAGTTTATAGTCGGTTTATGGTACTTTCTGCTTAAATATTGACCTGTTTAAGTATACCTGATATAAGTTTATGAAAAGGGCGTGTTGATTCTGAATGCGAGCAGTATTGATTGGTAGGCTTTATTGCGGGGATAATGTCTCAAAAGAAGACGAAGGCGCTCACTGTTTTTGGTACTATTTCAGTTTCCTTTCATTGTGACATTGAAACCATGTCGTAGTCCGTAAGGGACTTGTATTTATATTAGAGTTATCCCCAAATCAAATAGTATTGCATTTTTGTTGCTACCGAGACGTTATTTTTAAGGTACAATGGCATGTGGGAATCTTCACCAATGCCGAAAAATAACTTTTGGTTAAACAAAGACGTGTATTGCTTCATATATTCTGTTCACGTAAGAGTCTTATTGGAGAAAAACAGTTTTCTAAACGTTGTTGTGAATATGAAAATAGCCTTACCCATGAAAGTAGTCTTTACTATTTTTTTATTTGTAAGTTTATGTGATCGAGTTTATACGTTAGCTTTTAATGAAAGAAATAATGATAAACTAGGTTTATAAGGAAGGTGACCCAGTCCAGTAGCATTTGTTCTTCAGTAATCATCTTACAGTATTTATTTGAATTATTCATAGGGAATTGAGTCATGGGTACGTATAACCAAAAGCAATAAGAATAAAGCACCGATATGACCTGACGTATACAGTCTGTAAGGGTTTTGATCAATGTTTATGTATGTTGTTAATCCAGTACGCTGGCGAAATACTTAAAAATTGAACCGGTTAGTTAAAAAGTGATATTTCTTTCGCTGGATATAATGCCTACTGGCAATTTTATTAGATTATTCAAAATAGTATTTGATTCTGCGTTACTATAAAGATTCTACCATTTCAAAGGTAAACTTCTTCATTCACAGTACGAGGTAATAATTGAGCCGATGAACCTTAAGCGCTAAAACAAACTTTTCTGTTGTCATGTACTAATCTTTAAGAGTGTGTGCTGAACAACAGTGAAAAGCCGATTTTGAATAATCTTGATTTATTACCAGTGCTTAGCACAGTCTGCGCGGATTTGCCTGAACTTTTGCTGATCTTGCAACTTTCCTAAAGTCGCAATAAATTTGCAAGTTTATTTTTTACTTCTAGTTAAATTGAAATATTGCCCTTCATTGGTTACATTAATCATCAATTTGTCATGTGTTACTTGCTTGTTTTGCCGTTTTTACCATCGTCTTTAATAATAAGAGTTGTTTAGTGACGTGGGATACATGGGTTCTAGCTAATACAAATTATGGTCCAAATTTTGGCACTTCCTTGCAGTCGCTCAGATTTTGGAGGGTCAGGCCGATATACTTGTCATACCCCTTTAACGCTGACCTTCTTGCCATGTACCAAGCAATTACAGCAATAATGGCAAGTCATTCAGATATCAGCTGTTTTTCAAGCACACAGTATCAAGAAATTGGTCCAATGTGGGGTAGAGCAAGGTTATCATCTGACGTCGTAGGATGGAGGTCAAGTTTAGCCGTCACAGCGTTATGAATTTGTCAGTACCAGAACGAAGGGTTATTTGCAGCATCACGTACATTGTACAGAGTACAGTAGTTAGTTCAAATGCATTTATGGTCAAGCAGATGCAAATGTGTAGATAACACAACAGATATTAATTGGAGCTCTTTGCACAGAGTCTTTTAAGCATCATCCGTCTGGATGGAAATCATTGTTTCAATTTAGTCATTGTACTGTTTTAATGAGGAACACGTAAAGAGCGTTGATGTCATAATGTGCATTTCTAACGTATGAAGAAGGTTATGTAAGTTTGATTATTTTGCAGTGCAATTATTTTTTTGTTAGTTCTGTGGACTGGTATTTTTATTAACGCGCCTGCGGACACTGCATATATCCATATTTTCTGTCCAGTGTGGAGTTAAGGCGAATATTTTAACGAGATAGGTCCTGCCTTTTTAGATATGGTTTTCCATGGTCTGTCTGAGTATAGCTTAATTTTAATGGGTGGGTGTTTTTGTTTGATAGAGGAAGCAGTCTAGTGCGTATGGTTTGGACTTAATTTGTCGATATTTACTAATAAAAGCAGCAGTGGTAGATTAAAGTTGCATGCTGTTAAGTTATTGCTGGGGGGAAAGTCTTTTGCCAATTGCAGATTAGTACTGGTTGGAAGGTGCTGTTGACACCCATTTTAGCTTCTTTAGCGTTAACTGTTATTGAGTTGACTAAAAGCTTTGAAATTTACAATGTGGAACCTTATGCTTTTGTGGTGTAGACGTTTCTGTATGAAATGTACATGTCAAAGTTAGGTGAAAGCGTGCGGAAATGAAGAATGATATCACTCTGACTAAAGACATGTGCAAGGGAATTTTCAAAATTTTTTCACCAAAGTAAAATGAAAACAGAAGAACGTGACGGGTTTAATCTTTGTTCTCACAGAAATAGGTTCCTAGTTATACTCCAGAACATATGTTGATTTTTTAATAGTGTTGCCCATCAAGTTGTTGCATTTAGATTATCTCGGCCCCTTATCCGCTTGTAAAGAAGTGTAAATTTGCAATGACCAACTTATTTTTGACTCTGTTGACTTGTTTGACTTAGTGATTATGGTAAGAAACATTTTACCATCGACCAGTTGGTAAATATTTTTAATTCTCCTCTTTCCCTTGAGATTTGTTGATTTCATTGCCTTGCTTCATGGTGATATAACGCCTACCTAAAAATACGTTTTCGATTTTGAATAGCAATATTACCTCAGGTTTAAGGCCAAATGTTTCGAACTACTGTCAAACCTGTATCAGGCAGCCTGTAAATAGCGACTGCATGTAAGAAGGATACACGTCCACAGTTGCCAGTTTCAGAACTGCCCCCTTTCACTGCAAGAGTACCCAACCTACGTTTTGCCAAATGGTTCCCCGACGTCAGTTACCGGGAAGCGGCAGGTTTTATTCCCAGATGTGTACACGTTTTACTAATTAGGTCTTTGCCGAGTTGATTTCACAAATAATGCTAATTGTTTAAGTCTTGTAAACTTTACCGAATATTCAGACTAATTTTCTTTTTTATTTTGTGAATAAGAACATATTTAAGACATATTCGATTCTGAACCTCTCACATGACCCCTGGATTAAGACACGCTGTAAACCAAAAACATTTAATAGTAGTCGATAATTCTTGCTGCAAGTTTCACTTTATTTGGTATTTCAGTCCCCAGAAATTATTTGTCTAAATGAAATTATCCTAGTTTTACTCTTTATAAATCGCCAAGCAAGGACTTTGATTTCAACTTTCATTTGTTTATAGTATAATTTATTATTATCAGAAGCGTTTCATTTTATTACAGTAATAGTTATATTTGGCCGAATGTGTTTTGGTCATACCTTCATGGTCATATTGGTTGTTTTCCAGTATTTCGCGGATTGGTGATAAAGTAGATTCGATGAGTGCTGGGCGTTTGCATTTGGAGTACGTTAAAAAGTTATACAAGTTAATGATTTAGTTTCAATTGTTTTGAAAATTACTTAGATTAAAAAGGTGGAGGTATTATATTACCCGGAAGTCATTCTATTATTGTTACGGGTTCACTATTGCCCTCGACATATTTCGTTGATATTTTGTTACTGCTAGCAACGCGTGATATTCAGTTTATGGTTAGCTCAACTGGCTGTTAGTATTTGCCAAATGGCGTTTCACAAAGCTGTATAAGAATTTTAGCCATGCTCTGGTCTCTTTTGTTCTAGACTGTTACTGTATAATCGTGTAATTAGATATTTGAAATCTATTGTGGATGTTGTAGAGTATATGATAAGAGTTAAGATTAAAAATGAAACGACATATGTTTTAATAGTTTTCAAACAGCAATTCAAGCTGGATTGTTTAGGTGCGGTGTTAATCAAGAACCAAAAGCAAAACGCCAATACTTAAATATAGTCTAAGATATTTGACCGCATTTGGTCTGGTATCAGACAAAAAGTCTTATTGACAGTTCTTATGAAAGCTTGACGATTGGCTGTGTTCTTTTAATGTTAAAACATTAAACTCGGACAGAATATTTTATTGCCTGTGACCAATGAAGTTATGCATAAATTGGTATTTACAAAATGTACTATTTGATTAACCCTCCCCCATTCCCCAGCTTTCTAGTAAGATATGAGGATAACTTATAGTGGTGATACACTCATTTATTTTCAGATTGCTTTAGAAAAACACGTGCCCTTCTCTCTTGCTCATGGCTCCTTTTTTGACCTTGTTTTTCATGGCGGTAATACTAAATTTGATTCTGTTTACCATTTCTTTGTAAGATGTTCTCATATTCCGTCCCGTAATTGTTAGGCTGAAATAAAAAATTACTGGAGATCTTTTTAAGGCGCGTTATCGATTTATGTCGTTTCAATTTTGGCGTAAACAAATGTCATACAAGAGGATTGCTATGGAAACAGGTTTAAAACAACGATACTTGTATACACACATATACATATGCACAACTCATCGCTTATACATTTTGTATGCTTTAGATGTAATAAAGATAAGGACAAAAGAAGAAATTTGGAACTCGGTGTGTATTCTGTCCACTTATTTACTTTTTGACAATCAGCGTCACCATAAGACCCCCAAAGGAGCATTATTAAGCATTAATTAAGCAAGTGAGTTCTAGTTTAGTCCATTTACTCTGATTTCATTTCATTTCATGAGCCATTCGAATAGATGGCAGGGAGAAAAATTAATCTAAAGATATACTAAGGATTGAGTAAACGAAAAGTATTTTCAATATGGTTGTGTAAGGAAGAAGAGAGTGTAGTGTATAAACTACACTTAGCTGTGTACACATCAGTGACCATTGCAAAGGCCATCTGTTTTGCCAATTGAGCTATCAATTCTAAATTTTTAACGAGGTCACTTTTCAAGACAATCGTTTACTTTTCTCATATTTAATTAACATCGTTATGTTACATCTTTACCAACAGAGGGAGCATAACGACAGAGGTACTGCAAATGGCTTTGGGTGATTGTGTTTTTTTATGTGAAACTCCTTAAAGGAAGGGATTGAGCTAATTAAGGAAAGATACCTCTGACACTCGCCCATACTTCAAATTGAAATTGATATAGCAAACATCTCAGACATTTTTACAGAGTAACTGGTTTTAGTTTTATTAATACTAGTCATCACAAGGTGCATACGCCACCTCGTATTTCTCTTGATATATATCGTTTTCTTAAGCTACTATAAGTGGTTTAAAGTTTACACTGAAGAGCAAGTATTTTCCTCGTTGGTGACACGTACATATTTGATATTCCTGGATGCAATTGTTGTGAATCTCAGATTTATTTCCCTTTTTTTTCAATATCAGGTTTGTGGTTGGTTTGCGAAGTCTCAAGAGGTAACGAAGTCTGCTAAATGGCATACTTGTAATTCTTCTTATTCTTGTGTTTCAGAGTGGAAATCCTGCTTACCGCTTACGTTTGGAATGCTAAGAAAATTGAAAACAAAATAAGCTGTTTAAAATTAACGTTCACTGCTTGCTACAGTTTTCCTTTTAATTTTCAAAATAAAAAATCTCATTTGTCAGAACAAGCTTCAGATATTCTCTTCGTTATAACATTTTACTCGTTAAGTTGATACGACAAGACTTGGTGACATATGGTTCTAATTAAATAAAACTTCTTTGAAAAAAAAATACAAACTCGAGCTTTATTGGTGAGCTGCTGTGAGGGTTTACTACTTCGCTGGTCACGTCTCATATTATTTTTTTTAACTTCTCAGTTCTATTAACCTTGGTTATTTTGTTTCACTTCATTTTCTTACAGAGGAGCCTGACAGAAGAACAGAGATCTGATTCCAGCATTGGGCAAGATTCAGATTTGAATCTTACTCAATGTTTTGTCTGTTTGTTGAAATTAAGCTCAAATAACGGTTACTTGTTCTACATGATTTCAATCAAGATCAAGGATTCAGTTGCTGTGAACAGATTGCCCATATCACGAATTCAGTCACTTGTTGAAGTCACGTCATTTGTTCGAATTGTAAATAACTAGGCTTGAAGGAGAATATGTCCTTTGGTCAGGTTAAAAACTGTTAACCCAGATGTATTGAGAAATTAGACAAATACATGTTTTAATAGTTCACTTGATTAAATTTTAATAATCTTGATTAGAGTTATGAAAGGATTTCTTCTTAAAACTGTATCCCTGGTGATTTCTCTTTATGCGTTTGAAAACTGTTCATTACCGTGGCAAGGTTTGCTGCAGTATGGTCATTCCCAAAATTACATTAAAACCCAAAAATTGTCCAATTTCTTATTCCTGAATTTTTTCCGCTCAAAATCGTAGATTGTTCAAAATTTCTGCTGCTAAAATTTTGAAAAGGTCTTCGTCTGGACTGAAAATCGTTTACATACGCACATAATCTCTTTCTAACACTAAAGATTAATTAGTCAACCATCGATAGTTTTAAACACTTTAAGAAGAGTATTTGTTTTAAATTTGAGAGCGTTTCGTCCCACGAAAAAATGAAAAATTATGGAAAGAAATTTTATGGATCAAAGGTAAAAGTGTACCTGACAAGAAAAGTTTTTGATTTGTGCTGATTGAGATTTTAAAATTGTTGTCGCTGATTCTTGGTCTGTAGAAATAGAATCGTCTTCCTCATCGACATGGTAGCTGTTATCCTTGCAATTATTTGAAATTATTTCTTTCAAGAATTGCCGTTGTACATACTCATAATCAACCTTTTTTCCCACCTTAACACTTGGAAAAAATGCACAATTCTTAGTATTTGTTTTTGGTACGTGTTCAAAGGAAGAAGAAGAAGTAGCCAACAAACTTGTCCTATGGCAACCAATGGATGGGCATGGAAATCGAGGAAGGCAAAAATTTACATATGTAGACAACATATTGCAAGACGCGGGGCTGGACAATACAGCTGAGTTAAAAACAATCATAATGGATAGAGAGTGATGGAAGGATTGTGTCTCCATACTTGGGCGATGTGAAAATCGACCAAGATAGTTAGAAAAGTGTTGGGAACAGTTCGGAGGTTTTCGGTTTTTCCCCTTGTCCATGCAAGAGAATAAGTGTCATGTTTCAATGGATCAATATGAGTTACCATATCTAGGAACACCATTTCATTCTTATTCTGTTTTCTGTTATTCAGGGGTGTTTTTTGTAGAATTACAAAAACAAGAAAATAGCTCAAAGAAAATGCATTTGTTTTCGAACGAACTTCTCTTTTGTTAATAAGAACGTTATGTTAAAATTGAGTTTCTTAATTACGTCGCAATGTTATTAGATCATCAAAGTTTGATTTAACTAATAATAACAGATTTTGTTAAAAGTTACAACATCATACAAGAAACAAATAATTAAAGCTTGATTTACTTAACATTTTCACTCATTTATTTGTTTAAACAATATATCGTAATCAATATATTGCACTGATCTATTGAGGCTTTAAAAAAAGGTTTTAAATATCGAATTTCGATTTGAATGACGAGTTCGAAATTCTGTGGGGTTTTAATTTTTTTTTCTTTTTCTTTTTTTTTTTTCTTTTTCTCCTGGTCAATTCTTGTAAATCTATAAACTAAGCAATAAAGTAACACGTAGGGGGGGGCTTCAGCTTTGGTAATTAGCAAAGCAGAGTTTTATCGAAATTGGAGCTGGGGANTATTATATTATATTATATTATATTATATTATATTATATTATATTATATTATATTATATTATATTATATTATATTATATTATATTATATTATATTATATTATATTATATTATATTATATTATATTATATTATATTATATTATATTATATTATATTATATTATATTATATTATATTATATTATATTATATTATATTATATTATATTATATTATATTATATTATATTATATTATATTATATTATATTATATTATATTATATTATATTATATTATATTATATTATATTATATTATATTATATTATATTATATTATATTATATTATATTATATTATATTATATTATATTATATTATATTATATTATATTATATTATATTATATTATATTACATTATATTATATTATATTATATTATATTATATTATATTATATTATATTATATTATATTATAATTATATTAAATTCAAATAGAGATTTAAAGGATTATTTTGTGGTAAAAATATTTTATTTCAATGATATACACAGTCTTTCAATGACATGATATACACAGTCCTTCAATGACAAATTAAAGAAACAAACGAGGTTTGTTTCTTTAATTTGTCATTGAAGGAAGCAATATTCCAGGTTTTGCTGTTTAGTTAAAAGAGGGTATTTATTAATTTCAATGTTAGAATATACTGTATTAAAACTTATTAAAAGTGTATTTTGCTGTCTTGGACAAATAAGGACAAACTTAAAGACACAAATGCAGAATGACAAAAAAGCGGGTCCTAGAATATGAGGTCAAAAAAAGGTACAAGAATCACGATTGAAATAAAATTATCATATTATGAGAAGAAATGGAGGAAAACATGTAGATTGGATTGGAAATCTAAACTGTAGAAAATTCAGCAAGAGGAAGGCCTAAAATTAGACGAAAGAATTGGATTAACATCGACCTGAGAGAAAATTAAATTGATAAAAGATGTAGGCAAGAAAGAAATATTTGGAAAAGGCTAATCAGAAAATGATAGCTAAGAATATAGATAACATAACACCATCGAGATGCTAAAATCACAAATTTGTCCAATATTATGTCTCCAGCCTAAAA
This sequence comes from Morbakka virulenta, assembly GCA_003991215.1. Lineage (NCBI taxonomy): Eukaryota > Metazoa > Cnidaria > Cubozoa > Carybdeida > Carukiidae > Morbakka > Morbakka virulenta. The sequence goes on from RDPX01000067.1 coordinate 2,390,475, forward strand.
CTTAAGTATTTAAAGAAACGACATTTTATGCTTTACTATCAATCTGAAGAAGTATGAAAATCAGTTACAACATTTGGAAATTTGATACGTCTTGGCTGATACTTGGAAATGATAAACGTAATCTGAAGCCAAAGTGGCATATAAGATAAGATTCTTATTTCTTCGTCCATTGCATTCTTACTTTCAGTTATATAACATTGCTATGGTGAACACTTTTTTACCTATAGGTTGTAACAGAACAGTAAATCTTGCCTTTCTCGATGTACCATAACCGAAATGAAATCGCTATTCCCCCATTGATTTTCTTTTAACATCACCGTAGTAATTTTGTCTTAATACAGGATAAATATCAATCAGTATAATAGATCCTTTTCTAACGTAGGGCACTAAACCTTTATCTAAAGCCCATATTGATATACGAAATGAGATGCTGGAACACATAATCAATAACAGGAAAGGGTTTGAAAACGAATTGACAATGGATTGTTTTAAGAATGCTGGAAACAACTTGAACTGACAAGGTTGCACACATTGACATCTTTACTACTAAAGGGGTTAACCAAAACTTTCAAAAATTGATCTGTTACCTTCCTTTGATTTTATACTAAGAAATGAAAGTCTTGGTAATCAATCCAAAAAAAGTACAAGGAAAGAGAGAAAGGCATGAATAAGAAGAGACATAAATGAGTAAACACAGGTATATCCTGTGTTTACTCAATTATGTTTACAAAACAAAAAAGTTTTAGATATTGCTAGGGGTCAACACATGTAAGTGTGTGTACGAAAAATAGAGAGAGACAGAGAGACAGAGAGACAGAGAGAGGGGGGAGGGTAGAGGGAGAGAGAGGGAGAGAGAGAGAGAAAAAAAGGGATATACATATATATATATATATATATATAATATTTTGTCACAAAAAAAGAGAGATAGAGAGAGGAAGAGAGTAGGAGATAGGGCGCGAGAGAGAAATAAGTAAATAAAGAAAGAAAGAAAGAAAGAAAGAAAGAAAGAAAGAAAGAAAGAGAAACATATATTATATTTTGTCACAAAAAAAATCCGAAAATAACTGTAAATATGTTTGATTGTTGCACATAAATCCAAAAATCTCAAGTCAAGCAAAAAAAAAACAACACCAGAAAGAGGAAATCTGGATGTTATAAATTTACAGTGTTTGTTTGTATATAACATGTATTTTGACATAACTGTAAGTCTAAAACATGCTATTTTAATGAGAATCTGGCTATTTCTTTCAGATATACTATACAGCTCCTCATTTTTCTGCTAAACAAAGGCAGAGTACTCTTTATTTTTTTATTCCAAGTTAAGTCCATCGAAAATGCTAACCACCGTCAGTGAAATGTGTTGACAGGTCTGGGGAAGCTTTGAGCAGATAATTTTCTTTTCTCAGGTAAATTTAACTAAATTTCAACACTTAAATACACAAATCACATTGGCTAGCAACATGTTCTTTGGCTGTGGTAAATTTACAACCAAATTCGTGACAAGTTTCTACTTTGTGAATTATGTGGTTCCTTTTATGATAGAAAGAACTAAAACGGCTCTCTCTTATAACAGAAATACACATGGCTATTCTACTTAATATATAAGACGTAAAAGATACGAGCTACTTGTAAACACGTCCACAAATTACATCGACGTCTTATAAATTTTCTATATTGTCATTTAGTAGAGACATCTCCCATATTCGTAGATGTATTTGAAAGTTATTAGGTCATTGCAATATATGAATATGGAATGCCAGTTTTCTTAGAATTCTAGAATTTAATTAGAAACTTAGCATCAATTATAACTAAGGTAGGGGCTTGATAACATTGACAATTAAGTAAATAACATACCAGACAACAAAAATTAGAGAAGTCTGTATTAAAAAACTTACACATGAACCACCAAAGTACTTCGTGTGACCTTTTAGGTTACTTAAAACACTAGCCAGCTCAGGGGATCTGTATCTACCTGCACCAGTAATAACATGAACCTATATAGCTGTAATTTTTTTAACATGCCCAACATTAAGCAAGTTAGGAAAAAATCCTTTTATTTTCTTTTAATATATATGTCGTCAGCCAGGAAAATTCTCTAGTCATCTTTAATATCCTTTATCCTTTTGATGTCTTTCTCTTTGGTTGATCTCAATTTTTCCATCTTTAATATCTCCTTTTTCGTATCCTTTGACGTTCCCATGTCGATAAACAATTTCTCATTTGCCTCTCTAACTGCATTTGTTACAGCCTTCTCTTATTACTTTCACCCAATGCAAGGATGGAAGCCACTTCAATGTAGAGGAATACTTACCTTATTTCATTTTTTTCTTTTTATACTTTTTTAAATAACCTTTTCGTTTTTTGTTTTTATCCCTTCTCACGTTCTATCCCCGAAAACATGTACACATACGTAGTATGTACATAGAAGATATGAATTGGCAGCATTACGTTTCTGGGCGTGGCTTAGACTCTAATCGAGAAGCTTTTACATGGTAACCTACTGACTAAATCACTCGAGATCTTCTTTCTCTTTCTAAACCTTAGCTGAAGTTGTCAAACTTTGCTTATTTGTATTGTCTGTACGTTACTCTTATACTTGTAGAATATTNTAGAGGGAGAGAGAGAGGGAGAGAGAGAGAGAGAGAAAAAGGGATATACATATATATATATATATATATATATAATATTTTGTCACAAAAAAAGAGAGATAGAGAGAGGAAGAGAGTAGGAGATATGGCGCGAGAGAGAAATAAATAAATAAAGAAAGAAAGAAAGAAAGAAAGAAAGAAAGAAAGAAAGAAAGAGAAACATATATTATATTTTGTCACAAAAAAAATCCGAAAATAACTGTAAATATGTTTGATTGTTGCACATAAATCCAAAAATCTCAAGTCAAGCAAAAAAAAAACAACACCAGAAAGAGGAAATCTGGATGTTATAAATTTACAGTGTTTGTTTGTATATAACATGTATTTTGACATAACTGTAAGTCTAAAACATGCTATTTTAATGAGAATCTGGCTATTTCTTTCAGATATACTATACAGCTCCTCATTTTTCTGCTAAACAAAGGCAGAGTACTCTTTATTTTTTTATTCCAAGTTAAGTCCATCGAAAATGCTAACCACCGTCAGTGAAATGTGTTGACAGGTCTGGGGAAGCTTTAAGCAGATAATTTTCTTTTCTCAGGTAAATTTAACTAAATTTCAACACTTAAATACACAAATCACATTGGCTAGCAACATGTTCTTTGGCTGTGGTAAATTTACAACCAAATTCGTGACAAGTTTCTACTTTGTGAATTATGTGGTTCCTTTTATGATAGAAAGAACTAAAACGGCTCTCTCTTATAACAGAAATACACATGGCTATTCTACTTAATATATAAGACGTAAAAGATACGAGCTACTTGTAAACACGTCCACAAATTACATCGACGTCTTATAAATTTTCTATATTGTCATTTAGTAGAGACATCTCCCATATTCGTAGATGTATTTGAAAGTTATTAGGTCATTGCAATATATGAATATGGAATGCCAGTTTTCTTAGAATTCTAGAATTTAATTAGAAACTTAGCATCAATTATAACTAAGGTAGGGGCTTGATAACATTGACAATTAAGTAAATAACATACCAGACAACAAAAATTAGAGAAGTCTGTATTAAAAAACTTACACATGAACCACCAAAGTACTTCGTGTGACCTTTTAGGTTACTTAAAACACTAGCCAGCTCAGGGGATCTGTATCTACCTGCACCAGTAATAACATGAACCTATATAGCTGTAATTTTTTTAACATGCCCAACATTAAGCAAGTTAGGAAAAAATCCTTTTATTTTCTTTTAATATATATGTCGTCAGCCAGGAAAATTCTCTAGTCATCTTTAATATCCTTTATCCTTTTGATGTCTTTCTCTTTGGTTGATCTCAATTTTTCCATCTTTAATATCTCCTTTTTCGTATCCTTTGACGTTCCCATGTCGATAAACAATTTCTCATTTGCCTCTCTAACTGCATTTGTTACAGCCTTCTCTTATTACTTTCACCCAATGCAAGGATGGAAGCCACTTCAATGTAGAGGAATACTTACCTTATTTCATTTTTTTCTTTTTATACTTTTTTAAATAACCTTTTCGTTTTTTGTTTTTATCCCTTCTCACGTTCTATCCCCGAAAACATGTACACATACGTAGTATGTACATAGAAGATATGAATTGGCAGCATTACGTTTCTGGGCGTGGCTTAGACTCTAATCGAGAAGCTTTTACATGGTAACCTACTGACTAAATCACTCGAGATCTTCTTTCTCTTTCTAAACCTTAGCTGAAGTTGTCAAACTTTGCTTATTTGTATTGTCTGTACGTTACTCTTATACTTGTAGAATATTTCAAAAACACTCGAAGAAAAAATCGAGGACTGAACAGCATCCTTAAGACACCATCAGAAAGTCGCTAGGTACATCTGTGAAGAGCTTTAAACGTATACTTGTCTCAACATTTGTCCACCGTTTAACGAAAAACTTTAGCGAAAATTTCGAAAATCATTTTCAGCTGATTAATAATAAAACTATAAATCAAGCTTCGTTAGTCAGTCTTTCTAAAGTAAAAATATAGATGGCACCAAAATCGTTTTATTTTCAAGGTGGTCTTGAGTTCAACAAGCCATCGGTTGAGTTGAGATCAGGACTAAGACACGAAATATTTAAGAAAGAAACCAACAAAATATAACATGTACTTGAATTTTGAAAATTGTTTTTCACCTTTATTGTATTTTTACTATTAGTTTTTTATTAATTATTTATTACACTTAATCCACTATTGTGAAACATAGTCAAGCTTGTGCTTGCGGCAAACTGTGATCAGCAGTCTCCTGTCGTTTACGGACAGCTCACTTCTTCCTTATGGATTTCAAAATATACTTCCCTTGGCTTAAGCAGCAACCTTTGAAACGCAGCCAGTGGTCACGATTTCTGATCCCAAGCCATCATTTTATTTTGTACTTAACAGATGCACACAGTCACAATTTGAACTGTGCCGATAAAGGAAAAATCTAGTACACCAAAAATTAATCCTTTTGGGTTGTTCATCACAACTCTTAAACCAATATCGTTTCACCTCCGTGCAACATCCTCCCTCCCGGTACAATGTAGTGCCTAGGTACTTGAAAGATGTGTACTGGGATAGGTCAGTCATCTTGTTTGATCCGTACTGTCTCATCCTGATGCAATCTTGCGTCCAGCCGGGGGTAGGTGTAAGGGCGACATACTCCTGCTTTCTTCTTCATACCTCCAACGTATCTTCCAGATCTTCTCTGTTCTTGCTACTCGACACTATATCGTGCGCAAAGAACATTGTCCACGGTGCGTTCTCATCGCTGTCTTCTCACACAACAACCATGGTGATGATGAATAAAAGGAGCTCAAACCTGATCCTTGATGTAGCCCTATATCTATCGTGATATCCTCCGTCTGTCCCGCAATTGTCACTATCTGGGTTGTGCAGTCCTGGTACATGTCTTTGATGATATCTATATAAGCTTCAGGCACCTTCTCAGGCAATACCAAATGAGCTCCTTCATGATGGTGTCATTTACCTTTTCCAGGTCAACAGAAACAATTTGCACCCCTTTTCCAAACTCTCTGCACTTTTCTTGCATCATTTTCAGGCAGAACATGGGCTCCATCATCGACTTTCCGTTTTGAAAACCATATTGATTCCTTGGATTTTTGCCAGTTTTCTCACCTGGGCCTCTATCACCCTCTCAAGCAGTTTGAGAGAATGGTAGAGCAGCTTTATACCCCTGTGATTTCCACAACTTAGAGGATCGCCCTTTTGTTTGTACAGTGGGGTGATCGTGCTGGTCCTCTATCCAGCGGCAATCCCATTTTACACTGTGTCCCTCATACATATTATAATCCATGTGACTCCTAATTCTTCGAGAGCTGTCGGAAGTTCATCATGGCCTTTTGCTTTGTTTTCATTTGTTTTTGCAACCTCCTCTTCTTTAATGTTTTCGATTGGTCCCTGTATGGCTTCTGCTTCCGATAGCTCTTTCCTGTCATTCCTTGTGTTGAAATAGCTCCTCAACCTTTCTTTTATCTCATTGCCATTTCCCTCTCCACGTTTTACAAAAGTGGCTCGGTCTATATCCTTTGCTCTTCTCTGCCTGTTCTTAGCCAGTTTGTATATCCTGCTTGGGACATCTGCTTCTAGGTTGCAATACAGCTCTTTGTATCCAGCTTCTTGTGCAATGGCGCACTTCTGTTTGATCTTATTTAGTTCGTTATAGTTATAATTATAATTATAACTATAACGAATTAAATAAGATAGAAATTATAACTATAATTAAAGTTATAGTTATAATTTCTTATTTAATTCGCTTTATCCTATTCAGTTCCAGTCTTTTCCACTTCTTGAATGCTTCCTTCTTGTTCTTTAGCGGTTCCTGGACTTCTTCGCTCCATCACCACGACTCTTTTTCGAGATACGTGCAACTTTTGCTCTTTCCTAGGGTCTCTTTAGTTGATTGTATCACCTTAAAGTATGTTTCCTTCCACTCTTTGTTTTTCCGGTATGGTCATTGTCACTACGTTCAGTTGGTTTTAGAGCTATTCCTTCTCTGCGTCCTCACATCCCTGCTGTGGAGCATTGGCCGATATAATGTTATACGTCTTGTCAGGTGGGACTAGTCGCATTGAAATTATTCTGTTAGACTTTCTTTCCGCTGAGATCACTTTCTCCTACCATTTTTGCACTGGGCATATTGTCACTCCGTTCTTCGGATTACCTCTACCACTATAGCATAGTTTGTACCAGTCTCCTATAGCCTTCGCATTGCCTCCTTAGTTCCCATCAGTCCATTTGGTCTCCTGGAGGCACAGTATTTCCAGTTTTCTTCTCCTCATCATGCGGGCGATTTTCCTGGTTTTTCCAGTCAGTGTCCCGATGTTGAGGGTTGCTACTCTGATATTTTTTCCCCGTGAGAATTGCTTACGGGGTATGCCTTAGCATGATTTGATTCTGTGGTTGTCCCTTCCTACATTCTGTGAACTAATAATCTCCTAATACTCGATAACACAAATTCTTTCTGACAATTAAGTACTGTAAAGAGATAAAATTGTCGGTGCGTTCTTTGAATCAACTCTTGTATGCACAATATATTTACTTTCCTTCTCTTAATTACTGACTAATTCTCTTTCGTTACAAGTTATGGTTCCTACATTTCACTTTGAAAGGATCAGTTTCTTCATCTACTAGCATCTTTAACCACTGTCGTGGCAAAAGCGGCACCTTAATTCGCCCACTTCCCACAGACTCCAGAAGTAATTTCCGCTTGTCATTTATGGACATCAAGCTAACATTTACTGATGGCCATTTGATTGTTATTTGCACATGTTTTAGCAGTGAAAATTGCAATCAGATGGTCTTGTCGCCACAAACAATTAAAAGTGAATTTGTTTTTCTGATTTCAGGTAAAAGAAAGCAGAATGAAAACCAGTTATATATTTTAAGAGACACTCTTCATATGTAAAGAAGTATCTTTTTTGGAGGACGGAAAGTTTAAGTAGCGGCAATGAAAGTATGTGGCCTTAGTACAAAAACTGTGCTTTACATTCTGTGGAAACTTATTGCCAAGGCCTTTTACCTTCCTACTCCTCTGCTTCAAAATCATCACAAAGTGCCTATTTATTAATGAAAGCATATAAAACAAGTTGTATTAGGTACTTTTGTCATTTTCTTCATCAACTCCTGCATAATGCTGTAGTTTCTTCTTGTCTTTTTTTAAAAAGGGTGTTATTTCTTGGAGTTTTGTCTCGTATACATTGGAAAGTTTCTGTGGTGGTTTTTTTTACAAAAAAATGTCAAAGAGGCTTTAGTGTTAGGACATCAGTTCTGTGTCTAATACCTCTACTCGTAAATAAATCTAATATACTTTATTATTAGTGAAATATGCATCAAATATGAGGAGCCAGTGTCTGTGCAGTCCACTAAGAAAGTATGGTGTACTGGTCTGTTGAGCCACTTAGCAACAGAGATAATATATCAGTCGGAGGCAGCGAGAGGACTTTGTAGCGCCGTGAGTCCCAACGCATGTCAGGACAGAGCCTTGGAAATGAAAACGCATAAAGTGTTATTTCATGAGGCATCTTTCGAAGGGCTTTACCAGTTATTAAGGAAATTTTCTGCAGGAGGCTCAGCCATTTAATGCGTGCATTTAGATATGATCTCCAGTGAAAGGGAAAGGAGAAGTAAATGCTAAAATGAGGTAAAGATCACGCTCGAAAAATAATCTGTTTAAAAGCATAATCCCCAATAGCTTGATTTACGGAGCAAAAAGCAATGATAATGAAATGGACGCGTTTATCAACTCAGTTTTGGGCAAGCTATCTTTTTCACTTACTTATCTGCAGAATCAGAATTATTCTTCTTTATCATCACTTTATAATCCATGGTTTTAATGTAGTTCTATTTATTAATAAAATGATAAAAAAAATGTGTTTTCATAAAAATTAAACGATGGAATCCGATTTCAAAATTGATCAAGGAAAACCTCTTTTAAACTGGAAGAAAACGTTTAGAAAATCACAATGTTAAATAATAACAAAACATTGGCTGAAGAACAGCATGATAGATATTTTATCCTTGGTTTTAAGAAATTACAAAAAATTCTAGCTTGGGGGATTATCTAAGCAAGTAAGAATTATTAAATAACAATAATATTTATGGATTTTAACACAATTTAGTATGTAGATAATAATTTATTAATAACTCCAAGTTTTCATGTAGCTTTAGAAAGAAGATTACCAAGTTTATCAAACGCTATTTTTGTACCTTGGCATTAGGATGTATTTCCTTTTTATATTTTTCTGCTTAATTCTTAATCCATTTTTAGATTAGATTTACTATCAGTCTTCTTTATAAACCTCTTTTGCCACCAGTCTTCATGATTTAAGCTTTTATTACTACGAGTATATTCAAGGTCAAAAAATAAAATTTTCTTCTTCTCATAAATTAAATGAGTTAATTAACATCTGCTAAAAATGTACATTGCATATCTTGATGTTCAAAGTTAAAATAATGAAGTACTAATATATTATATTTAGAAGATGCTCATGATGAGATTCAAGCAAAATCTGACACCAACAAAGTCCTGTGGATTTTACCAAACTATTTGATTTTTAGATTCGTGTATTCCCTTCATTTTTTAAAGCAAGAAAGTAGAAAGTAATTAACATCAACAAAAATAAGTGGTAGTAATAATGATCATGATAATGATGATGATAATAATAATAGTAATAATAATAACAAAAGGGAAATGCTGTTAGCCCATGGTCATTTGCTATGATTCGCCTATCAGCATAACAATGCAGTGATAACAACAGCCAGACACACAGTGTACAAATGAGATAATAATATTATTATTAATAATAACGATGATTATGATGATAATGGATGTATGAAATATTAAACTGAATCTCCTCACTCTACCTCACTGATTGTTGGGAGGCACTTGCAAGGTTGGAGTGATGTTGCCATTTAATTTGTTTTTTATTTCATCTCACTCTTGTGGCTAGAGTACATGTACTCTCTGGTGCCTAATAGAAGGGGGGTTGGAATAACCGGGGGGTTGGAAAATTCTTCAATAGCCAATAAGTGGGGGGGTTGGAATTAGCGGGGGGGTTAGAAAATCCTAAAAACCTAATAGCCGGGAGGGGGGTGGAAAAAATAATTCTCATTAATCTGTTTTTATGATCAAGATGATTTAAAGTGAAGTCTACAAGTAAGTACTAAAATAAGTAAGTAATAAAATTTACATCTTGTCTAGAATGTCAAAAATGTTTTCTTCATCTTCGAGATCGACAGCAGCATTAACGTTTGCATCGTTTGCAATATTGCTATCTTTTATGCGTTTCTTAATGCTTCTCCGTGCTTCATAAAACGTTCCTTTCAGTTTTTTTAGGTGAGGTTTGAAGATAACACTAGTATCATTTTCCTCAAGGATGATTTGCAATGCGTCGAGGAACTTTGCGTCCTTGTTGATCAAAGGATCTTGTGCGATGTTTGCCAATGACGGAATCTTTGACGAGCTGGGTCTCTCCTGGGTTGATTGGTTCTCTGTTTCAGCATTTGTTTCTGCATTACCTTCAGCATTTTCAGCATCAGCATCTTCATTTTCGCTTTCGTCTGACGTGTCATCACCTGCACTCTCTTCCTCGAATAAATAGGGATCGTCCTCGACATAATCAAGCAACCCTGAGCCCTCGAAATCTCTGCGGATGCCTTTCGGTGGAATAAGATTCTTGATCACGGACAGTAGGTTTGCTGGTACAGGAGATTTCAATAAGTCTTTTCGAAATGTTTTCATCTCGTTGCCAATCAAAGAAAACAGTTTGTCCGAGACTAGATGGTCCTCTGACCCGTCCAGGGCATTTGTAACAAAAAGCTTTTTGAAAACCTCAGCAAAATTGTTGTCGACCCCGCGCCAAGCAGACAAAAGCATCTTAACCATATCTTCTCGTTTCGGTGACGGTACCTTGGTTCGATCAATCTCAAGCATCTTTAGCATTAAATCCATTTCCTCGTGGCGATACAGTGCTTTAAGACGGCGATGAAGATCTGTGTCATTTGCTTGAATGAAACCTGTAATGCCTCCACCCATCACTACCAGAATATAACCGCGTTCGTAAAGAGCTTTCCTCACTTCTGGCATCAGGTGAACAGCATAATCATCGAGGACATAGATTGCAAAGTTTTTCTGCGTAAAAGGATTAAAACGGTTAGGCAGATTCTTTATTGTTTTGATCATGTGCTCCAAGCGATACGATCCACTTGGTGACCACTGATAATTGACATTTTCGACTGCTACGGTGGCACGGACTCCCTTTCCTTTAAAAACGAATTCTGGCTGCAAGTTGATGCTCGAAGTACTTGCGACTTGTGTGAATACGGTGACACGCTCACGTGAAAGTTTGTGGTTTTCTTTTATGAACGTGTCTTCACCTTTAAATGACATGCTTTTCTCCTGAGAGCTTTCATTTCGATGAAGCGGCATTTGATCCCCGTTTATTATTGGAGGGTCAACGCCATATTTCTCAATGAAAAACCTTCTCACTGTCCAAACATTTTGTAGATAGTCCTTAAGTCTAATGATCAGATCATCTTTCTTAATTGAATACCGCTTGTTTGGCCTTCTTAAGCTTACTCCATATTCATTTTGCCATGATTTGATCCATTTGTTGCTAAACTTAAGTTGATCCTTTTCCGGAGTTGGGTTTTGATTCAGCCATTCTCCATAAAGTTCTCTGGCTTTCAACTTAAACAAACGACGAGGTAAACGTCCCTTCAATGACTCCCTTACATCCACGAACCAGTGGAATAAGGCTACTCTCACTTCTGGGGCTTTAACTTTTCGACCAGCACCAGTTCCTCTTGCCTTTTTTGGTGGACGTGAAGAAGGGTCTCTCAACTGCTGTAGGTCATTGAAGCAACGTGAAGCAAGTTTAAGTGCTCTTACAAATTCTGGTTTGTCATTGGCTACATCCTTCAAATCATGGTAAAATAAACGTACCGCCTTTGCAACATAACCCGTGGTTGGCTTTATTGCCACGTGTCGTTTCCTTTTGTAGTCGTACTTTGTTTTACCTTTATTCTTTCTAACTTCTTCATCATATTCTTCTTTACATTTTTCTACAAGTTCACCAAGCTCCAATTTCTCTTCGTTACTATACTGATTTCTTTCAGCCCTTCGAAATTCTCTTGGCATGGTTATACTTGTTTACACTCGTTACACTTCTAAACCACAGCTAACACAATCGCACACGAGTTTAGAGTTGTTGTGAAAAATAAGAAACTTTTGCGCCGGAAGTTATTTTTGAATGGATTCGAATGAGGAGACCAATCAGCGCGCGTACCTAAAATACATGTTGCACGTGGAAACTTTATAAATAGATTCCTTTCATTGTGTAACTTTATAAGTATGTGTGACGCAAAGGAAAATCATAATGAAGGTTGAGAAAAAAAGAAAACGAACGAGATTACATAACTTCACAAAATGCGTAACTTGCGTAATTATTTCGATTACGTAACTTGCTTCGCGAGGCCATTGAAAATAAAAGCGATTGTGTGTAACTTTTATATCAATGTGAAAGAACAGCACTTAATTACATTTGAATATTCGAATTATTTGAATAATCTAAAAATGCAACAATTAACTTTTGTCTTGGTTGGATTTTTTTCCAAAAATTAATAGCCGGGGGGGTTGGAATAAGAATGTACTGGGTGGAAAAAAATCGAAAAATTAATTAGCGCGGGGTGGGGGGACGTCTATTAGGCACCAGAGAGTACCTGAATCCAGCTTACCTGGCTTTTTGCTGAGTGCTGAATGTGAGTTTTTTACCCAGCCATCACCAGATGGTGTGTAACCACTTGATAATAATATTGCTCTGTAATCATCACTTCGTCAACGTTTAGGGCTGTTATTTAGAACATTGAAAATTGAACAGGCATACAAAGAAAATTGACCCTCACTTTTTGTATCTGGTGGTAACCAAACGCGGTCATGGACTCTTATGTCTTAGTATTACACAAGGTCTTGCAATCCAAAATTTATATACTGCAGTACTACCTATGAATGAGGTAGGAAGTGGAAGGATATAAGAAGCTGTCCTCGAGAGGGTATATCACCAGCAACGGATGATAACAAAAACCAAGAATAAAACAGATTGACCTGACCTAAAAGGTACAATGGTCGGATGAGGAACAAGATAGAGAAGAAGTACAAGTTTACTTGGTGCATATATTTCAAAAGTTGCTTTTCCACCCAGAAGGTTCAGCTTTGTCCTACTGTCTACCTGTGGATCACTAAATTGGCTTACTATTTTTCAAAACCACTTTGTTTAAATTTTGTTTAGGATGCTTTCTACATTAGTTTTTTGTTAAACCTGCGTTTTCTAAATACTTAAACCAAATAACAAATTACTGATAATTTCATGACAGCATCTTCAATGCAGTTTTTTGGAGTTGTTATGCTTTTAATTTTACAAACTTGAACAAATGCTGCATTCAAGAATTATGTACCTTTAGCCAACATAACGGAAATATTTTTCCACAAATTTTTGTAATAAAGGATGACCATCTCGGTGGCTCATTGAGTCAAAACATTGGCTCTAAAGACTCAGTTTACATATCAGAGGTCCTATTCCTTAGCCTTAGTTGCAGTATCGGAATCATTTGGTATAACTGTCGATACGATAGCCTAAAAAACCTTTATGGGTTGATACCTTAGCCCGAATCAGCGTGAAAATTTTATTGGACCATCTCATGGGTTTACCATATATGCTCGGTTTAGCGCTCGGGGCTCTTATTAAAAATATCAACTTCCACATTAGACCCTTAATCGAAGGGGCGTTAAATCTAAAGCGGTCATTTAAAAAAAATCTGAAGCCATAACTCTAATGAAAATTTTCTTTCAAGAAACAAAATTGAATGATTGAAATAAAAAATGTTCAGGGGTGTTTTAAGTCATCTTTATGTTACTATTGATGTCTTTATTTCTAAATCCTTACCTTCTTCATTCTCTTCATTTAATATGAATTTCACGTTTATTTCGTCTTCTATATCTGTATCAGTTGCTTCTTTAAAGTTAGATGAACAGGTGAAGGGATTCTTCGAACTTTCCATGTCTTTGAAAACTTTCATCTGCACCTTCAAAAAATTTTCCCCTGATGTTCACAGTTCTTTAAAACAATAAATTGTCATCTTCACTTCTATCTTCAGCAAGGTTGAGGGCGCAATAGTTGAATGACTTTGTAATACGTTATTAGATAAAGAAGCCCAGGCATCTAATATCTACTTAACAATTTGTTTTCGAGAAGATCCTTTTAGGTTTCCGTCCTTTCTATCGGCATGTATACCTTCATCTGCTAACAACTCGTCGCAACCTTCAGTACAAAATCTCTTACAGGGTTTATTCTAGATTACGTCTGGGACTTGTATGAACTTGGCGCAGCTCCCAGAAATTATGACGTTATCAATTTTTACTTTTCTAATGTCTTTACAACACTGCATTTCATATTGTAATCAAACAAAATTCATGCTACTGGTCTCTTCCTGAAGAAAAAGGTTCCCAAAACTGTTTTGAGAAGCTCATGAGTCAAATCAGGGTTCATCCAAATATTTGCTGTTCATGCAAAATACAAGGTTGTATTTTGCCCCTTAAAATACTATAAAAGGTTTCAACTTAGTGTTATCGGATTTGCCAGTCGGAGAGACGCACTTTTTTTTGTCACGTTGATATCATTATTACAGTTTGTGCTCGTTTACTCAACTGTCAAATCAGAAATCATGTCAGCCTACAGCGGAGTTTCGTCCTTTGTTGTGATATCTTCTGGAGCATAGATAAAATTAGCAGATAGATGGCGGATGTACATAATTTAAGAAATATGTTTTTCAATAAGCTTTGAGGGCTTCTTCTCTGAAAGAGTATTTCTTCTTCTCAAAGGTGGGCCATTTAGTCACTTAAATTTTCGATGCCATCCAGTGTTTGCTATGAGAGAAATAATTTCATTTACATCCATTGTTTCACAAGTTGTTGGTACAAAATAGAAGTTTATTTCATTATAAGTTTTCGAAAAACTCGAAGGCACTTCTTTATTCTTTTATAAACCCATGCCATAAGAGATTCTTCGTTCTGCTCATTCAGTGGTTTTCGATCAGCTCCATCTAAAGGTTATCGTTTCACCCCACATGAATTTCTCTTTAATGACAGTAATCCATGTTTTTGTTTTTGTCATTCTTCAACTTCACCGCAACGTTAAACTTTTCGCTGCCAGCATGATTGCTTGTTGTTTCAGCGTGTGATACGGCTTTCAATTAAAATTCCGCATCGTACCTAACGCAACATGCACAAAGAAAACTAAACTCACGTAGCAGGTGAAAAATTGGGTTGTATAAAGAACACAAGAGAAGAGGCAGCAGAATATGTTCACTATGCCATTGGTGTGTATTTGATAGGAAAAGAAGGAAAAGAAATATGGCTTTGACACAAACCTTTTGAAATATCGAAACACTATATGAATCAATTTCTTCAATCCAACTTTGGAAACCGATTCGCAGCAACCGTTATTGGGAAAAGGAAGAGAAAAGGTGAACATATTGTGCCAGCAAAGTTGAAGGGGATGACTCCCAATAAGCACAATGCTTTGATATCAAGTAATAAACAAACGGTCATGGAGAAATGTGGCCATTTTAATATGAAGTTTGAATCTGTTCTTATGTTCAGAAAAAGTAAGCATCTTTTGAGTAAAGCTGTCTTCTTTACAATGAATTTCTTTAAACGCTCCTTTGGTTCTGAAAATGTATTTAATTTAACGCCCTGACGGGTGATTATCCAAGAGGGGTGCTTATTTAAGAGAAGCGCCTCTTAACAAGTTTAGCTTAATGGGGGAACAATTAATAGGGAAATGGCGTGAAATCGACGTCTGAAGTATTATTATTATTATCATTACTATTATTATTGTTATTATTATTATCAATATATTAATCCTCTTTGCGAAGTGCTGCGTACGGCCGACACTAGATCTCGCCATCTTGGTCAGTCTACAGCACACCGTCCCAGGTAACCCTATCTCCATCCCAGTTCCTTCTTCTCCTTTGGAACTGTCCTTCTCCATGTTTCCTTTGTTCGGCCTCTATTCCTTTCACCGTCTGAGTCCACTGAAGAGCGACTCTTAGCAGAGATGTTGGTGAAATCTTTGTAGCTGTGCTTGCCATGGTGTTAGTCTTTCCCTGGATGTCTTGGGATCGGTGTGCAAATAATGTGAACATTGTCAATAAAACCCAGGTGCTCGAGGCAACTAGTAAAGTTCCAAAGAAGAACCCTTCTTTTAATGCCGACAGTCGTTTCCATAATCCAATCCATGTCAAGGACAAAGAGAAAAGGTGAAAGGTTATATTCTTGCTTCACTCCAGAGTAGACTTTAAAGGCACTAGATAGCTCGTTGTTTCAAAATATTTGTGACGAGAAATCCATATAAAGCATCTTTACTATGTTCACCATCTTTGAAAAACACCATGACGGCGGAGCATCTTTCATAAGGATTCTCTCTGGATACTGTCCAATGCTCTAGCTAGATCAATAGTTAGCATACATCGGTGCATTCCACTCTTCGCTTTGCTTCAGGATTTGACGTAGCCTGAGGATGTGGCCTGGGCAAATCCTGCGCAAACGAAAGTCTGCCTGCTCGTGACGAATAGTACTATCCAAAAGGTCTGAAATTGTTTTGTGTATAATCTTGTTAAAGACTTTATAAGTAAGTGACAGAAGTGTAATTCCTCGATAGTTGTTGCAGTTTGAAAGATCGCCTCCCTTCGGTACCTTTACCATCAGGCCCACTTTCTGGGTCTCAGAAGGTGCTTTACTTTCCCTTTACTCGCCTGAATATCGCAGTTCGCAGTACTGCTTTCTCTTTCTCCTACGCTGTTAAGATTTCAGATGTTACCCCGGCCATTCAAGCCGCCTTTCCATTTTTCATTGTGTTGATTGCTATTTTAACCTCTTCAACAGTTGCTGGCTCGATGTCGATGTTCAAGTCTTCTTCCAATAGTAGTAAATTTGCAGTCTTTATAGCTCTGATCTGTTCAAAAATCTTTCAAAGCGCTCTTTCCATTGCCTAATTTCCTCCTCTTTACAAGAAATGTGGGTGGTACACTTGTCCTTTAAGAGCAGTTTATTAGTACCAAAGTTCCCTTTTAGTTCTTAAGCGATTCGGTACAAAATTTCTAGGACCTATTTTGCCACTGCCTTTACAGTCTCGTGTGCCAGTCCCTCTACATCTTGCTTGTTGTTGTTTTTGGCCAGCTTCTTCACTTTAAAAATCCAGATCAGAGTCTGTTGGACGTATTTTGTGCGCAGCGATGCCTCAACATAGTATTTTTCAATCCTTTCAGATCTTGTAGATATGATCTTCTGTTTCACTTCTCTTTTCTCGTTGATTTTTTGTCATATTTTTGACTAGATCAACTTCTCCTTCCTTTTCTTTCTGAATACCAGAACTTTCTCTTCGGTTTCTGGGCTTGGTCGAATCTGTCAATGTCCATCTTTTGTTCTTTCCCTAGTATTCTGAAGCGAGTTCTAAACTCCTGACTGAAGACTTGTCTGGTGGTTCCTTCCTTTAGTTTTACAGAGTCAAGCCGTTTTTCTCTCGCCTATCCCTTTCTTGTCTTGCACAGCCTAAGTGTAACGCTTGCCACAAAAAGATTGTGATCACTGGCAACGTCAGCTCCTCTGGAAGCTCTCACCTCTTGTAGTTAGCTTTGCCATTTTCTGATAGCCAGGATGTGGTCTATCTGGTCCTTAGTTGTCCCATCTTGTTATGTACTCATTGTCCTGTGGATATTTCGTTGTTGGAATAATGTTTTTCCTACGGGTAGGTCATTTTCTTGACAGACGTCACACATGCATTCTATATTGTTGCTGATATCTCCACAACACCCACTCTCCCTGAAAAGCTCTTTTCCTTTGTTCACATCGTCAACTTTTCCATTCACGTCTCCAACGACCTACAGCATGTCATACAACCTGACTTCATCCGATGCAGCTCGAAGTTGTCTGTAGAAAATGTCATGGACATTCTCCTTCGCATCTTCATTTGGGGCATAGTACACAATAACAGTTCGCTTGATGTACTTAAAGTTGAATGTGTCCTTCGTAAGTCGAGGTACAATTGGCTTCCATTCTACTGCCTTTTCCATCTTGCTGCTAGCGATCAAGGATACTCCCTCTGTGTGCTGGCTGTCTGGTCTTCCTGGGTAGAATATTGAATGGGCTGATCATAGCTTCCTTTTTTCATCTTCTGTTCATCTTGCTTCACTAATTACCAAAAAGTCTAACCTACGCGCATCAAATTCTTTCACTACCTGAGCTAGCTTTCCTGTCTGATAATGTCTAACATTCAAGTATGCTACTGTCCTTTCTTTCGGTTTCAGGAAATCCTTCTTCTGGCTACCAGCTCCCTGTTGAATTTAGCTTTTATCCAACATCTTTTATCCAGCCTCCTGGTATGCTTCTTCCCCGTTGCCATTAATTAAAATTTGATTTCTTGTGTTGCTTCCTGTGACGAGAGCTATTCTATGAAGTGGGGTTGTCGGCCCCACGCGTGGCCCTCCTTTACTCGGGCTTTGAACCGGCTGAAGACTGATAAGAGGCTCCTGGTGGAGATAAGCCTAAGATGGAGTAGTCGATTTGTCACATCATCAAGTACTGTATTTTAAAACTGAATAACCCACTCTTAATTGCGGGGTCTAGTCCAATATAATCGCCCTATTTAGGCACATTTAAACAAAAAGCAGCCCCTTTGTAGTTGTACTTTTCAATTATGCAAGAATTCATTAATGTCTAAACCATTTCCATTTGGAATACGTGAGGAATTAGTATGTCTTTTGGCACAAGCAACTGTACGACATAGTAATATAACAGTACCTGCTTGATATCTTTTACAGGTAGAGGAAATTTCAATTTAGGTCATTGTCGTCAAAGAATAGTAGCAGGATAATAACCAAATAATGCTACCTGGCTAATTTTCACCCGTACAATTTATTCCCGAACACTTGCCACGAAAGATACCACACGATACCACTGTTAAGAACCACTGAAAGCAAGTAATAAAGCAGGGTGGGCCAAGTGGCATGATTTGTCTAGAGTAATGTACAAAAAAAGGGAAGCTTGTAATTTGAAAAGGCCAAGAATTGTGGTATTACGATTAAGCCATTGACATGATGAAAAAAATCTGGTTTTTTGTTGTCAGTTTAACAAATTCGTTTACTTTCAAACCATTGGAGATACATTAGGGTACAAAGAAAGCAAACGGACCTAAAATTGTGTGTTTAATTCTTTCAATTCGTTTAATATTTCGTTTAATTCTACGAGCGGTCACTAAATGTTCTCTTACACGGAGAGACACAGTTAAGGAGGGGCATCCATTCGAAATTATACGGTAGTTTTAGTTACCGGGATCTTTTTATCGGAACTGTCACAGGCGATAATTTTCTTAGCAAAACTCGTTCAACGCAATTTAATGAAAAAAGTAAGCCTCTTCTGTCTCTTAAACAACAGTTACGTGTCATTAACCTGCAAAACCTAATGACTCTAATAGTGATTAGTGATGATTTGGCGCCATTTTCACAGGCTCTTGAATAAAAATGTGCTGTCTACCACATTTTCTGTACATAGAATCTCTCTTTAAATACGGTTGTATGAGCACATAGACATAACTTTGACCCATGGAAATACTTTGTGATCAAAATGGCGGTGTAAAAAGACTGCTCTATCCCGAGAACATAACAACTCACAAAACCAAACAATTCGTCGATGGAGAAAAAAAGAAACATTGATTTCCCTAATCACGGTTAACTCGGGATATAACGAAAATATAATGCATGTTTGCAAATTCAGGAACTTATTAGGCGATACCACAGTTTGCTTCAATCAAATACAATACGGATCAAATTAAATAGCAAACTAGAAGTGTGTAACAAAATCCTTGAGGTTTTATCACTAGATATCTGTAATAATATAAAACCATTTGGTTTGAACTCAACGTGTCTTTATGGCTTATGCGAAGTACATAAATCCAGTGCTGAAAACTCTCTTCCACTAGGACCCATTTTGTTGGCTACAGGTAGATCTACATACAAGTTACCGGAGGTGAAAATTAACGGGTTTTTAGGTTGGATCTTTAAGCAAGGAAACCTTAACTCTGCCTTCAACACTTCCTGTACGTTGTTAAAGAAAATTATTCCGTTAAAAAGGGTTTAACCTACCTAAATTGTTTCAAATTATTTTTTTAAATTTTTTATTTTTACGTCCTTTCCCAGTTGTTGGGGTCGGTCGGTTTTCAACTACCAGTTGTGTTTGACCAGTAAAGAGGTTTTCCCCATGGTCTTCTGTCTGACGACAACGAATGGCTTTTTCTGGGCTGCAGTATTTGTCATTTCCTATATTCTTGTGCCATTTTTCATATTGCGCTTGACGGTAGCTTATGTATATTTAAGGAGACTAGCATCAAAAACATGTTTAATCAACCACATTCTGAGAGAAGTAATAAATAGATAGTGACGTAAGTCATGTAGGGTAACCGAAGAGTTTGTGATCAATGCTGCCTCCCACAGGGTCTCAGAGTTTAGGTCATCTCTGCGAGCCATTACGTTAAGTGTCGTTAAAAATTTTCGCAGAATCTCTAATAAATACAACTCATTCCTATTAGCAAAGTTTTTTGGACAATAGAGATACAGTGCTTCCAGATCCAAATAAGGGGGAAAAGCTACTTATATTGTTGATACTAAAGTGATTAGCATTACAATGGGTGCAGTTTTACTATGTATATTCAAGACTGGAATTAAAGAGGTATTAAACGCTGTCGGACGTAAAAAATTGTGACAAAGATCAGAACAGTATTTTCTCAATTGACAAACTTTCTTATTCGAGGTGTATCAACTCCGAATGAAAAATCTCATCAGTTTAAACCCCAAGAACTATGGTGGGAGTTTATGTACATAATTTAATCAATTTGGAAACAAAGGGTTTAATCTATAACGAAAAACCTGTACAAAATACAATTACGACTCAGTTCCTATACCTCTTGTGACTGTCATTAACCGAGTTATGAATGCTACGGTTTCAGCAGATCAATTTTGAAAAAAAAAGGATAAAAATGGATATCAGTGAACTTCTCCAATTTATCTCTCTTATATCCTGCTTTCTGACAATATTTCCTGGTTGTTGACAATTTAGCACTTCAATTTCCAGCTTGTAGTTGGCAACGATGTGTGCGATTGTTTTAAATAAGTCACACTACATTTCTACACTTAATCTGCTTTGAAAAATTTCTGTCTGGCAGCTTTGGTTGTTGTGTATCTCGTATGATGTGTTGGAAATACGAAATACCCACCTCTTGATTAACATTAATACATGTTAGCGTTAAAATTACTACCACCTAATACAAAACCCTTTCCTCCATATATACTGGCATAGTTAAGAAATGCTTTCTTGTAGTAGTATAAGTAGTAGTAGTAGTAATGGCAATAGTAGTAGTAGAGGCAGTAGTAGTAGTAGTAGTAGTAGTAGTAGTAGTAGTAGTAGTAGTAGTAGTAGTGGTAATAGTAGTTGCAGTAGCAGTAGTAATGACAGTAGCAGCAGCAGCAGCAGTAGTAGTAGTAGTAGTAGTAGTAGTAGTAGTAGTAGTAATAGTAGTAATAGTAGTAATAGTAGTAATAGGAGCAGTAATAGGAGCAGTAGTAGTAACAGTAGCAGTAGTAGTAGCAGTAGTA
>RDPX01000067.1:2447894-2461144 GCA_003991215.1 Morbakka virulenta
ATCTATCTATCTATCTATCTATCTATCTATCTATCTATCTATTTATCTATTCATCTAACTATCTATCAAACGATCTATCTATCTATCTATATATCTATCTATCTATCTATCCATCCATCCATCCATCTATCTATCTATCTATCTATCTATCTATCTATCTATCTATCTATCTATCTATCTATCTATCTATCTATCTATCTATCCATCCATCCATCCATCTATCTATCTATCTATCTATCTATCTATCTATCTATCTATCTATCTATCTATCTATCTATCCATCTATCTGTCTCTATATCTCTATCTGTCTTTATCTATCTAAATGCTTTATGATCAAGCTGCGGCTGTCTCTTTTGCAGAATTCAAGGAGTTTAACACAATATTTGTAATTAATATTTTTTACATTTCCTATATGTGGCAACAGTGCTCCAAGCAAAGACGGACTGTAGATTTATACAGAAACTGGTTGACGTCAGGCATAAAGTACATTAAGTGTAACTAGCTTTTTACATTTTGAAAGAAAGACTGAGTAATACTGAAGGCCCATCGACAAATACCATAACCTGAGAGCTTTGAGAGCAAACCGGCACGCCACACCTTATCAATGGCCTGGAAATGTCCGTATCTATAGCATGTCAACTTATCCATAAACCTAGAGGTACATTCATGATTACAGTCAAAAAGTCACCAGAGGAGCGAGATCCTCTATATCTTTACTCAACATCAACAAAGTGGGCTAGGCTCTGCAAGAATTCAAACAGTCAATAGTTAATAAGTCATTCAAAGAACTCACTAATGACAGAAAAAAGACTTACAGGTCAATTTGTTCCAGGATTAAATGGCTGACCTGCATTCTTGAAGACAGGGACAATATGAGAAATCTTCAAAGAAGAATGAACAGAAGAGTCCGGTAGGCAATGATTAAGAAGTTTGAACAGCAGAGAAGATAACTCAGAAGCACAATATTTCAAGATAACTACCAGAAACGAATCAAGATCAGCATATAAAATAGCCCATTTGCAAGCATTTCTAGCCCGACTGAAAGACACCTTAGATTCGTAAGTTTCGTCAGTTAGAAACTTAACATTGAGATGATTGAGATAAGCAATGGGAGAAGAACAATGACCAGTAAACCGTGGGGGAAATTGAGGTACGGTTTTGTAACTATGAGTAGGCAGAAGTGTTACAATACAATACAATACAATACAATACATAATACAATGCAAAAGACTGAACCCAAGGAATATCAGTACGATATCATTTAAATTCAAAGCAGTCAGCCTAAAAATCAAAATTATATGGTGAAGTTATTCGTCGACAAGACTTGACACAGCTGCCTTAAGCACTGCATTTATAACAAAAGTAAAAAATGTATCTAAAACAGAAGTTTCTTTAAATTAAAAATAAGGAGATCTTGTGGGAAAAATCAACAAGCTGTACTTGCACCTTGGCAACAACAAAGTTTTAAGTAGCTTGTCTGGATCTGTCAGTACTATTGGAATGAGTCAACTAGATACTGTGATGAGCATTGTACTCACCAAAAACGAAGATGTTAGCAGTTTGATCTTTGTCCAGTACCTTGTCAGTGCAGTCTGGTACTGTCTTAATAACTGAGCAAGAATCAGAAGAGGGGAATTAATACCAGAAAAATAGACAGAAAAGTTGTCTGAAAAAGAGACACTCTGCAGTACATGAAAGGCTTATTTATAGATTGTGGTTCTTTTATTATAACGTTTGGTAGAGACTGTCAGGCATAAACAGTAAAAGCCATGAAGATGAATTGTCGAGTCTAGTGGAAACAAAAGTAAATAACTATCAATATAAGGATAACTATTGCTAACACTTTCATAAAGGCTTGTCTCACAGAACGCAAGAACACAAGGAGAGTCAGAATTAAGGAACGATTTCACAAAAGAAAAATTGAAACAAAGCCCACTGGCATTACTGAAAGGTAAGAAGAGAGAATTTTTTAAAGATAACTGTTTTTTAAGGGGGGTAGGTGGGCGGTGTAGTCCCAGTGCTACCACATCCTGAATCTACACTGTCAGATGTATATTCAGTCTTGGGTGTGGAATTATTTGCATCCGCTGACCACTCAAAGTCTGTTTGGTACTTAGGGCCATTCGTTTGATTGAAATGGTTATAAGTAAAATTGAAAATAAAAATAGATTACTGAAACCATCAACTAAATGCAGACCATAAGCATGCCGCCTAACTCATTCCTGTGGTAATGGGGGTGGTTTTAAACGCAGTGGCAGAAGACATTGTTTATCACACATTCCTCTCATAAATGAGGACTGTTAATGAGGTGACACTACCAACGAGACACCATCTCGAGGCTGGTGAGGCACTCCTTTTCATGAGACAAACTTAAATCCTCAAGACGCTAACCTATTATTTGAAGACCTTGTATTAATGACATTATAGTCCACTGTACTTTTCCACTTTCTTCAGTCTGGTCTATCGTCATCGTACGCTACATCCCTAAAAAGATTCCTTAAAAAATAAATTATGTGATTTTCTGCTACTTCTGAAAAGGTGAGTTCCTCATGAATAATTTTTCTTTGTATTTATTTATTTATTTGTTCTTTTATTATCAAATATTTAAACAGGATAAGTCATTCGAAAATAATAAACATTCGCTATGTACAATAAAATTGTTATTTTTTATTGGGCCTTGCCCTAAATACAAGAAAAATTAATAATAAAGTTAAAGTTTGTAAGAAAATAACTTTATTGGTATAACAATTGTAAAAAATAATCTTTTGATGTAGATGCGCAAATTTCGCGTGGGAATGCAATAAACATGTTGTCTCCATGAAAATTAAAACTAGTTTTAAATGACTCCAGGTTTGCTTGTAATAATCTGAGTAAGAAATTAATATTCATGTTTGCTTTTCTCATTACTTCAAAGTACTACTACAAGTCATCACAATTCATATTATTTAGAAATTTTTAACTTCAAGACGTAATTGTTGCTTCTTAAGAGTTTCAATCGACTTTATTTTTTATGGTATTGCTTCTATGTACATGATTTTATATACTGTTCTGTATATCAATTTCTCGTTGTAACTGTTGTTAATTATATATTGATAATGCCCCTTTTGCTTGGGATTAAAATGTAGCACCAATGGTCAGAGATCTTTTTAATACTTTATTTGTTCAAGGAGCCGGTTTCCCATCCGTAGCTTAGTGATTATAAATATTTGAAATACATCTAGTCGTTAAAACTGAATCTATTTGGTGTTGAAATATATAAATGAAATTGTACCGGCTTAACAGTAATTTTCTACCAGCTTTCTTTATATTGATTATTTTATACATTGTAGGACCCCTCAAACAGTTGCAATTTCTAGATCTATCAAGAAATAGACTTTCATCGCTGAGTAAGTTATATGCCCTGTAATATGAGATTTTTTAATAACCTTTTACTTCCGTGACTTTATTTTATGTTAAGATATTAAGGTTGACAGTTGCTTAGTGAGACACAGAGAAAGAGAGAGAGAGAGAGAGAGAGAGAGAGAGAGAGAGAGAGAGAGAGAGAGAGAGAGTGACAGACAGACACACAGATAGAGGTAGAGATAGATAGAGATGGATGGAAGGATTGAAAGATAGATCGATAGATAAGTATATAGAAAGATGGATAGATGTATAGATAGATATAGATATTATTGGATGGCAGGGACAGACTATTGTTTGTAAACACATTTTTTTTTATTTTTTTTTAGTTTTAACGTCATTTTCCCCCAGTAACTGGGGCTCAGACGGTGCCCTTCACAGGGACTTTGATTTGGCAGTGAGGAATTTTTTGGCCGGATGCCCTTCCTGACGCCAACCAATGGCTTTTTCTTTTCGCAAAGTTCCAAATTCTCCTCGACAGCTCGGGGAATCGAACCCGGAACTCTTGGTTACTGTGCAGTGCACTAACCATTAAGCCACGGCTCCTCATTGTTTGTAAACACATGTGCAGTGTATTTTTGAGATATGATCCTGTGACTATAGAAAGTAGAATGGTATTTAGCGGCGAGTTATTTGAGCAATAACAGTAACTTAAGTCGATAGTGGCGGAAATTCAGAAAACAATATTAGTAGAGAGTGGAAGCTTAGCTCGAAAAATGCTCGCGGGGCTCTCGCAACAATTAAAATTGAAAATCTACTTTTTTTTGTTGTACGTATTTTTTTCTTGTATGGAATATGTTACTTTTTCAATTGGATCAGTGGTATTTGATGGTCATTATTGTCGGCTGTTGGACTGCAGCTACTTATCTGAAATAATAGTGATGATAATGATACTAGTAGTATCGATAATTTGGGTAAATTTAATACTAAAGATAATATTAATAATAATATTAATATTGATAGAAGATATTAGGCGAGATAATTTAAAAGGAGAAAGAATGGAAAGATGTGTCATTAATAGTGTATCCCACAGGAATCCAAGGAAAAGAGGCTGAAAAACAAACAAACTGTAATAAGGTGAAGAGTGAAATTTTCAAGAAAGGGTAAGGAAGGGAGGATAAAGTGTCCTTGTTGATGTAATTTTCTTAATTAGTCATAATTATAGGATGTTTTTTCCAACAAACATGAAATAATTGTGTGAATTTGCACAGTATTACCAAAGCCGTAACTTTAGCATAGAAAATTTGATATGTTAGCAAGGCAATGTTTCCAGAAAAACAGATACAAAAGCATCACGTATCAAAATCTGGTGAATAAAATTCAAAATATCTTACCTTCTGGTGACACATTTTTAGTAATTATTTTGTTTCGAAAAATATTTTAATAGTCTGAGTTGTAAAATTCTTTGAGTTGCATTTTTGCCTCTTTATCTTAGGTGGTTTAGAAGGACTTGAGCAGTTAAGGATGTTAAACCTAGCAGGCAATCTAATTAACAGGTACCAAATTTTAATTTATTTTTAGGGAGGGATGGAGAAAGAGGAACTGATGGAGGGAGAGAGAAGAGAGAGAGAGAGAGAGAGAGAGAGAGAGAGAGAGAGAGAGAGAGAGAAAAGGACAGAGAGAGAGAGAGAGAGAGAGACAGAGACAGAGAGAGAAGGACAGACAGAAACAAATAGACAGACGGAGACAAAGAGAGCAACAGACAGAGGAAGAAAATCTGATGATTCAGCGTTTGATATACTTAGCGTTTTTCAGTTCTCTTTGAAAAGCGAGAAGAAAGGTTTGGAGATAAACAGAAAGAAGTCATTTGTGATTGTATTTTCAAAAAAGGAGAGGAAATGTAAGATCTTGATTGAGGGCTACGAACTGGAGAAAGTTGAATAATTTATTTATTTGGGTAGTTTGGTTTCAGTAGACATTAGATCAGAGGTGGAAATACAGAGAAGAATTGGCATTGCGAAAACAAACTTCAAAAAGTTGGATAAGGTTCTACGGTCACGTAGTGTGACAATGGAAACTAGAATTAGGCTACTTAAATGCTACGTGTGGTCAACTCTACTATATGATTGCGAGAGTTGGACCATTACTAAAAGTCTGGAAGATAGGATTAGAGCAGTGGAAATGTGGTTTCTTAGGAGAATGCTGAGGGTACCATGGAAAGACAGGATAACCAACCTGGACGTTCTGCGTAAGGCAGGGGCTAATAGATGTTTATTACAGACGATCGTGAACAGGCAAATTTGGTTTGTAGGGCATGTGATAAGGAAGGAGAGGCTTGAAGAGGTTGTGCTGTCTGTAGAAGGAAAAAGATCAAGGGGAAGACAAAAAACTACGTACTTGTCATGGTTAAAAAGTGCAACTGGTTGGAGACCCACTGTGCGCACTCCGGGGCTGAAGAAACGCCAAGACTGTTATGCCTGCCGCCTACGCCAGAATTCTGGCACGGCACCAAGATTGATTGATTGATTGAAAATGCTAAATAAGATATTGTTGCACTTCCAAAATAATGACATAAAGATCTCTTTAAAAAAGACACTAAAATGTGATGTAAACTGGTGGTAGAAAGTGCTGCTGCTGGGTGGAAATGAAAGATGGGGAAGTCAGTTAATAAAAAACATTGAATTGTTTAGAGGCCTTTCAATAGCAGTGATCTGATTACGATAATGAATGCGATTATTATGATTTTTACAGCATCTCTTTCGCCAAATAGTTATCATGCTGGACTGTATAAATAGGTCTGTACCTGACTGTAGTTTCAGTCTCGCTGAAGAACATTTTTTAATTAACTTCCTTGTTTTTCCCCTTGGTACTTTTTGTTAGAAGAAAGCGTTTATTCATTTTGTCTTTAATACGTTTACGCAGTTAGGCTACAATTAGTTAAAACTCCATTTATTATTTCCTGCATTCATCTTCATAGGATCCGTAATAAAGATGAATTTTAACTAATTAATGTAAAATTTGTTTGATCATGGAAAGAAATTTTGTTTTTTTGTTTTGCATTGATGATTTGTTTATTTTTATTTCAAAGCAAAAATTAATAGATGGACTTTTTTGGTGTGTGTGTGTGTGTGTCTTTTTTTTCGTCATCGATGGTTTCATAGAAAATATCCCTCAGCCAGAAATAATAATCAATTTGTATTCTTATTTACATTTTTACAACAGAACAAACAACTACTCTTTCCATACCCATTTCTTAAAAATTTTGTTTATCTCATTCAGTATCACTACACTTTTTCCCGACTTAGAAATTTCTTATAATATTAGTCTATGTATTTGTGTAATATTTTGTGTGCAACGATTTTCTACTTGCCTTTTGAACCGATTGCTTGTTTTTGTTTAGGGAATTAATAGTACGGTGGAAGACGCACACTTAATAATTTTGAGATTATTCACTGACTTGAAAAACTCCATGTCAAATATGTGTACCTATTTTTTGAAATTTAATTAGTATTTCAGTACTTCAATTTTCTCAAATAAAATATGACCTTGCTTGCATCATAGCGTCATTGCACTGTAGGCGTAATTATATTTTGATAACTCTTGTTTTTTTCTTCAGTATATTCATACCGTTCAACATCTTATTATTGTTGATGTAATTATTTTTTGTTCACCCACTTGCAAAATATACAGATATTTATACAAATATACAAATATAATATTTTCATATTAGCCGCATTTTATTCTCAAATATTCCTTCCGGGATTAAAAAAAATTGAACCGACTTGGCTAAGGATATTGTCTTGTACTGTTGATTAAATACCGTTGTTTGTTTTTCTTTCAAACCGTACGTCAATTTTTTCAGCAAATGCTTTTTTGTTTATACTCTTGCAGTGTAGATATATTTTATCCTCTTGCAAACTGTGAATCATTAGAGTATCTTAGACTGGAAGATACAGCTGACGGTCTGTCAAATCCAGGTAATAACATTTTTAGCAGAAAAGCTTTTAGTGAACTATACAGTCATCCATTGGGGAGAGGTTGGATACTCTTACGTGCCTATTAGATTTATTAACTAACTCAATTGTGAGTTAAACTAAAAATTCGTATTTCAAGATTTAAATGATACATTTTGTAATAATACTTGTTCTTTCAGGTAATACCTTGCTAGTGAAACATTCAACAAATTTTTACTCGCTGTATTTCGTCGATTTTGGACTTTAGTGTTGTAATTCTTGGCCTGCACTTCCACTGTCGAGTTCATCTCCTTACATAAGGTGACGACTTATTAACATCACTTCGGACACTATCCTTTTTGAGTCATAAGACACTTCAGATGTGTGTGTGTGTGTGTGTGTGTGTGTGTGCTTGCAGCCGTTTTTAACAATTTCTTCCATTCTTTGCGATCTTGAGTTGCGCCGGCTGGAATATCTCCTGAGATCATCTTCAATGACAGACTTCCAGCTCTTTTGCGGTCTGCCCCGATTTTCTTTCCCTGGAACCTCCAAGCGTGTACATTGAAATCCAAATTAAAAAAGAGGGAAGACAGGTACCATGTGTAGAAATATTCGTGTCAACACATGAATAGATAGAGCGACACTCCACAAACACGGAAATCTATAACATCATTCCTCCTGCCAGTAAATTCGTACTTCAACAAAGGTTAAGATTTGCTGGAGATTATTGTTTCAGTAAGAAAGAATGAGCTAGTTTCATTTTTTTATGGACACCATCTCCTAAAAGTCGGACACAAGGTCGCTAAATGAAGACTTACATCGAGCACTTACTTTAAAACACATGGCGAACTACCGAATCCAATGAAAGACAGAGGTGGATGGAAAAATTCTATCATGGAAAGCTAGTAATTTAATTTCGGAAGCAGAGCCTCTTTGCATCTGAAATATGTAAAAAAATGCTCTTTACAAAGAAAGTACTTATGTAGGACATTCGACTTACTGCAAAGACGTATGCAGGAAAGATAAAGAGAATGTAAAGACAGTGGACCGTATATTTAAGGGAGAAACATGACAGTGAGCATTCACAGTAAAGGTTCAAGTTTTAAAAAAATCAATTGATGAAACATTTGTATGAGGAAGTGTCTGATCGGGTATAAATCCAGGCCGGGAAGTATTGTTAGATAAATGTTTTTCGGAAAAATGACCAATCGTGTAAATGAGACAGAATCAGTTATATTACACACTGGGCTCACCTATACCCATGTCAACCCAATTGCCCAGCAACCGCGAAGGACCTTTGGAAATTTCATCCCCATATTAGAACCTGTGAGGATGGTAACATACAGAGTGGGAAGTGCAGGGCGATGGAAGATTCTTCTCTTTAAGAAGAATGATGAAAAACTGTTGCCCCACAAGATTCCTACGTAAAAAGGGTAACTTCATTAAAAAGACTATAGGTTTAGGGTAGATATCTCGCCCAAGATGGCGGTCAACAGAGTACAGATTATATCCACAGTTGATTACTGATTGTAATATTTCTTTATCTTAGTATGCGACTCCAACAAAAACTACAAAGATCAGCTAAAGCATATTCTTCCAGGACTAAAATTACTAAACGGTAAATCAGTATATTCTTGTTGTTTTTCATGTATATTTTAATGAAGCTTGTTTACTTTTACAGGTATTAGGTCAGCCGAATTTCCAGTATTGACAATTTTCCCCACAGTCAAGGTTTAATACCTGGTTGAGAAATTTACTTACCACATCAAAGGCTAAGAATTGCGAGTAATTATTTATATGACTGAATTTTGGAGCTGGGTTTGGTTTCCAACAATGAAAAGTCAACTGTGAAAAGTCAAGATATATGCAACTCAAACTCAAGCTGATCGAAGTAAAAGGATGGACTCCCAAAGAATGATGATGACATTAAAAGAGACTGAAAACACATTTAAAACATTTTTGAATAGTCAGAACAAAAAATGCTGAACATTTTAATCGGTTCAACCTTTTCGTTTTAGATAAGTTGCCCCTCACGCAGTTTTCAATTATTATTTTTACGATGTCTGTAATAACGTTTTGTGTTTATACAATTATACAAATTTTGATTCAGTCAGCTTGTGAAAAGATAACAGTAACAACAACAATAATAACAATAACATTGCAATAGTAATATTATTAACGATTGGCCTTCTTTCATCATTACTTTTTTTTCCAATAGAGCAATCTCCCAGGTTTGTCAGAACCATTTTTACTCATACAATTAAAATTTATTCACATAAAATCATATTTTAAAAGAGTTGACGATAGAATAGAACTTAGACTTGAAACTGAATATCTTATTCTTAATCATTAACAACGCGACTTATTAAAAAATTTTATAAATTCAATTTATTGGTTTTTGAATAAGGAAGATGCGTAGACTCAACCTAAACTGCCTCTGTTTCTCATATAATACAATAAAAAAGGCCTCAAAACAGTTTATGGAATGTAACAAGGAAGTTTCACGTTGTATACTTTTTCACTAACAAATTTCAGTTTCAGTATAACCGTCTACTCTATCAATTTCCACCATACTATCCTTTTCCACTTTTTTCTGCCGGCTTCTCAGTTTCAAAAGTTCCCTGTATGTCTCGAACTACTTTGGCTGAGTCTAGTTTCCACCAAACTTCAAATTTAAATATCTCAAACAATTTGTGAATGCTGTGGTGTTACTTGTACCCAAAGCAATTTTCACCTGCGGAAAGCTCTTTTTCCATCACATGAGAATGTTTTCCATTCCATAATTTTCATTATGGTTGCATTCCTAATTTGAATGCCGGTGAAGTGTTATGTGATTAGAGCGTACTCTCAGAAGCTTAGTCGATGGAATTTAGCGCGACGTATCTAGCCAGTATTTACTTGTAATGGATAAGATCCAAATCTTGCTGTTATTCGTCAACTTTTGTCTTTTAGACGAAATATGGCTTGCTTGCCTCAGTCGGTTTTATAGGAATGATAATGAGAAGGTTTCTAATGAACTTTCCTTGCTGGTAGCAGTTCGGTTTTTTGTATCCCGTTTGACTCGGTTCTACCAATGCCTTCATTATTATGAACTTGTTGCTTCTTATTGTTATTCTTTCTATGATTTTAAGGTTTTTATCCTGGGACAGTTAGATTGTAAAACTCTTTGGCTTCGGAGTGCTTCCTTCCATCATATGGTTTGAATATTTTTGAGTCAAATGTCAACTCATGTCCTATCTTTTTCTTTTCTTTTTTCCTTTTCTGGTCAGTTTTATACACGTGGTGGGTTTATGTCTTGTATGCTTCTTCAACATAAAAATAAAATGAAATAAAATAGCCACCTGTCAATCGAGTTTAGCTAAGATGGTACACCAAGATCAATAAACATGTAGTTAATTTTTATTCAATTAGTTTTGAAAATTTAACAAGTTTTTGCATTTTAATCGTTCCCCTTCATAAAACAGAGAAAATTTTAATAAAATGTCCGTAAAAATATTAACGTTTTACACTGCTGGGCATTATTGCAATCAGTATATTTTGATTCAGTACATAGAAGGAAATTTTTAATTAAAAGGTTAGGTTACTAAGTAAATATAAATGAATTTTTCAGACTTAAGTAAAGGGATTTTTTATGCTATTGCAGTCTTCCATGCAAAAATTTGGGTTTAAAGATTTGTTGCAATCTGCGGTCCTAATTACAGGATGTAAGTTTATAGACCGTAAAGGACTTTTTTGATGTTTATATTTAAGCATGATTTTTGCTTATTTTAACTGTTTGTAACCTCAGTAGTTTTTTTTCACGCCAACCATTTTCAGGCGAATATGTTACAGGTGATGACAGTGGTTTCCTATTTCAGTGCAATAAATTTGAGGGCACTCTAAAAGGTAATTTCTGATAATACCTAGTGATACTTATATTATGAGGGTGGTGTGTGGGTTGTAGATTTTTTTATGGTGGTTTGCATTTTGTTTTTGTCTAATTGTGAGAAAGTTCATAAGGCATCTCTATGCGCTAACAACTGAGGTATGGACACCCGTTCTTAAACACGTATGGGCACTCGTTCTTAAACAGGTATACGCACTCGTTCTTAAACAGGTATGGACATTCCTTTTTAAACAGGTATAGGCACTCATTCTTAAACAGGTGTGGACACTCGTTCTTAACCAGGTATAGGCATTTTTTCTTAAACAGGTATGGACACTCATTTTTAACGAGGTATGGGCACTCGTTCTTAAACAGGTATGGACACTCATTTTTAACTAGGTATGGGCACTCGTTCTTAAACAGGTATAGGCACTCATTGTTAAACAGGTATGGACACTCATTCTTAAACAGGTATAGGCACTTGTTCTTAAACAGGTATGGACACTCATTGTAAAACAGGTATAGGCACTTGTTCTTAAACAGGTATGGACACTCATTTTTAACTAGGTATGGGCACTCGTTCTTAAACAGGTATAGGCACTCATTGTTAAACAGGTATGGACACTCATTGTTAAACAGGTATGGACACTCATTCTTAAACAGGTATAGGCACTTGTTCTTAAACAGGTATGGACACTCATTCTAAAACAGGTATAGGCACTTGTTCTTAAACAAGTATGGGCACTCGTTCTTAAACAGGTAGAGACACTCATTCTTAAACATGTATGGACACTCATTCTTAGACAGGTATGGGTACTCATTCTTAAACAGGTACAGGCACTCGTTTTTAAACAGTTCATTTTTGCAACCATGTCTTTTACTTGGGTGTGCTATTCTCTCCATGAGCTCTATCCTCAGACATCCCATTCCAATCACACGTATAGGGTGGTCCACAAACTGCACGGCAACTTTCTTTCCAAGGCCAGATCAACTGATCCTAATGTTCATAGAAGGTATGGAATTTGGGAACATTTTGTGATATTGCAAAAATGACCTGGTTTTGAACGAGCGCCGATAGTGGAGTTGCTAGAGCTTGTGGGCGAGATAACCTTAGGCACTAAGTTGAATCCAGTAGCATACACATAATTTTCACTTTTTCAATCATACCAAATCCTTTCCATCCAAATTCTGTTATCTTAATAACAACTATTTTTGGGGCAAACCTGTTTAAATAATTGTGTGGAAATGCTTGTAACGCATTTTTTATCTTCCGTTTATAGGATATTGCGACAAATTGTTACAATCAAAATGTTATTGAGACAAATTGTTACAATTTAAGTTTGCTGTTACGACCATTTCATACAATATTTATTGTTAATTAAATAGCAAATTAGTTGTGCGTATAATATATGTACTTTATACGTAAAAATAGCTATTCTTAAATAAAGGCAAGTAAAAAGTAAAAAAATAATAAACATAACCAATACAGGAAAGTTGACGTAGATTATATTGGAATAATTTATGTAATCTGGCATAAAAATTTTCAGAAAATGTTGGTCACGTTCCTCGAATAGCTAATATGATAATCAGGCATTATTATTATTATTATGTTTGATATGTTTTCTCACAAAGCTTTAGTTCTCATTTGCTTCGGTTATTATTGGTGTGATCCCAGATAACTACCTGTCATCTAAGGAATCACAACCCTTTCACCTGTAGCTTTAATGCCCTAGAACTAAACGTAAGATTCGGGCTGTACCTAACAGTGCTGTTTTTTGGGCATGTTCTACATTCATCGTTATTCCAATTTGTTTAACATGGCTTTCAAAGTTTTTCGAGACAGTTCCCAACGCACCCACCATCACAGGAATAATTTCAATCTTCTTCATTTTCCACAGTCGAGCAATCTCATCTCTTAGAGGTCTGTACTTATCAACTTTCTCCTGTTCTTTTTCTAGCACCCTCGCATCTCCAGGTATTGCAACATCTATAATTTTTGTCTGTTTTTTACTCTTATCTATTACAACGATGTCTGGTTTTCTTGCAATCACTGTTCTATCACATTGTATTACAAAATCCCACATTATCTTACA